>JACCID010000440.1:0-66289 GCA_018906775.1 Sycophila sp. Sp_5
CACCAGCCAGGCCAGCCTAGCCAGCCTTATGCCAGCCAGCCCATTCCAGCCAGGCCGAGCCAGACAGCCAGCCAGCCAGCTCAGCCGCTCAGCCAGCCAGCCAGCAGCCAGCCAGCCACGCCAGCTCAGCCTCAGCTCAGCCAGCCAGGCCATGCTAGCCAGCCGCAGTGCCAGCCCCGCCAGCCAGCCAGTCTCAGCCAGCCAAGTC
Organism: Sycophila sp. Sp_5; assembly: GCA_018906775.1. Lineage (NCBI taxonomy): Eukaryota > Metazoa > Arthropoda > Insecta > Hymenoptera > Eurytomidae > Sycophila > Sycophila sp. Sp_5. The sequence goes on from JACCID010000440.1 coordinate 209, forward strand.
CAGCCTCGCCAGCCCCAGCCAGCCAGCCCGCCAGCCAGCCAGCCTAGCCAGGCCTCGCCAGCCCGGGCCAGGCCAGCCAAGCGCAGTCCATGCCAGCCAGCCAGAAGTCCCGTCCAGGCCAGCCGCCAGCCAGCAGCCAGCCAGCCGCCAGGCCAGCCAGCCAGTCCATGCCAGCCAGCCAGAGCCACCAGCCAGTCCAGGCCAGCAGCCAGCCAGTCCAGCCATGCCAGCCAGGGGCCAGATGACAGCCAGCCAGCCAGCCATGCATCCATCCATCCATCCATCCATCCATCCATCCATCCATCCATCCATCCATCCATCCATCCATCCATCCCCTCCATCCATCCATCCATCCATCCATCCATCCATCCATCCATCCATCCATCCATCCATCCATCCATCCATCCATCCATCCATCCATCCATCCATCCATCCATCCATCCATCCATCCATCCATCCATCCATCCATCCATCCATCCATCCATCCATCCATCCATCCATCCATCCATTGCAGGGCCAGCCAGGCCACCAGCGCATCCACCATCCATCCCCGCATCCATCCATCCATCCATCCATCCATCCATCCATCCATCCATCCATCCATCCATCCATCCATCCATCCATCCATCCATCCATCCATCCATCCATCCATCCATCCATCCATCCATCCATCCATCCATCCATCCATCCATCCATCCATCCATCCATCCATCCATCCATCCATCCATCCATCCATCCATCCATCCATCCATCCATCCATCCATCCATCCATCCATCCATCCATCCATCCATCCATCCATCCTATTTAATAATCGGAAATTTCGAACCGACCAGTACACATTAAAAGTTATAAAGTAATCGTAATTTTAACTACAATTTTGCCGATCCCTGCTGGCAGGATCTTCAAGAAAGCATCCTCCGTGCCGCGTCGTTTTTATATTAAAGTCCATTATTTAAGATGTATTAATTTTAATTTGTTCGCTGTTTGCTTACACATTCGCTGTTTGCTTACCTTCGTTTCAAACCACTTGGCCAGGCAAGATCGCAGGATACACAGAATTGCATGAAAAAGAAGGAGGTATTTTTTATTTTTCTAATTTTTAATTTTGTGCAATTGTCTTAAAAACAATATTCTAAAAAATTGAAAATTAGAAAAATAAAAAATACCTCCTTCTTTTTCATGCAATTCTAAATCAATAATATTTTTAGTAATTTTTCGATTAGATGCATCGTTTTCGAGAAAAAAAATTAAAGAGTTTAAAAATGTTTAAATATTAGCCAATTTTTTTCTCAGAAACCATGCGTTTAGTCAAAAAAATGCTAAAAAACCCTTTTGACTCTAAATTTTATGTTCTTTCAAAATCCGGTATCAGTAATAGGGTTTCCTATTGAAAAAACGAAAGTTGACCTTCAAATGACCTTGAAATTTGAAATCAAGGTCAAAACTAATGCTACAGTCAGGTGTCCCCCTTTGTCGTGAACAACTTTTGTTTGAACATTTTTTTTCTATTCGCCTTACCAACGGAGATATTTAGGTGGGTCACTTGAGATGGGCCACCCTGTATATACTTCAACCCTACAGTGACGTAAAAATGCAAAAATTTCCATCGAAAACGATTTTTATAGTCTAATATAACAAAAAAATCCTGCTGTGCCACAAAGGTTAATTTTGATTTAATTGTGAATTTTGGGATTATAATTTGTAACTGCCATTTTGGGAGGAAAAGCGCCTTAAATAAAGGCATCTATTTATTCTTAATTCTGTCTTAAATAGTATACTCGTATTATTTATGTTCGTGCTATCCGCAAGCACCAGCAACTCTGCCGTTTCGACCTCACAATTCTTAGCTTAGAGCGTCCGAAACGTACAGACAATTATATTCGCGAGAGACACAGCTCGCGGGGAATTGATTTTATAGTGTTTGATGCCCCATCCCTCTTAATTCGGGATGCTAACTATCCTTAACTGGATCACGTCGATATTTTTGTCCGCGAATTCCCATTTGATTTTACTTTGGCTTTGTACGTTAAGGAGTGAAAACACATTAGAGGCCTCAAACAAATTTTTTTTTCTTCATGTATCGTTAGATTGGATGTTCAAAAATATGCCCTAAAAATGGCGAAACGATATTTGCAATTGTTCAGATTTGATGAGCATTGAAGCGAGCGCTCTCTAAATACTGACTGCGGGCTCGAACGTACAGCAACCAGGGCGGAGCACTATACTGTGGTAGTCGCATGGATTTCTTACTTAGCCTTCTAATCCGACCCCACCTTTGTATTTTCCTTTTAAAATAACGGTACAGTAGTTAGTGGGGACATTGACAGAAAAGATTTCGCTTATATTTTGTTTGAGAAGGGCGTCAGTTTTGACTTTGCAGTCTACAATAGCTTACACAGAGTAAAAAGTATGTAAAATATCATCGTATCCGAAAGGTGAATAAATTCTGATCGTCGGAGTGAACCGCGAAAGCGAAAATTTCATGTATATCAGTACGCGAATAAAAAAGAACGAAAAGCTGCCCTACAAGCTCATAATAAAGCTTATGAAGAAGATGAGGGGTTGTTATATGGCGTAGGAATATCTGATTAGTCGTTAAGAACTTGATATTATTGATACTATTTAATTAAATTATGTTTTTCAAGAATTTTTTTTTTCAATCGCGTTTTTCTCAAAAAGACTTTTTTCAAGTTGGCGTGGGTGCTCACTCAAAAAATAATGAACCGATCATCTTCCAATTTAATTAGCTACTATGCATGAAACCGGCGCAAGTTACCCGAATTATTTGAGCTGACAAAGTAGTTGGCTAGGCCTTTCTTCTCGCGATGTGGGCAGCATTGAGAGGAAGTGGCAAGCCCAGTTCTCTGGAGAAAGGAACCAAAGTATAGGAGTACGCCTTGCCAGAGAAGAATCTTACCGGGCTACGACGAGCCTGTCTGACGACCAAATGCTGGCGTCTTTAGCGGATTCGCTAACGGGTACAGCAGCTACTTGGTACCAAAACGAACAGCACAATTGGCAGAGTTGGAATGACTTTGTATCGGCAGCAAGGAGGTGATACGGGACCAACCAGCGCTTTCATCAAAAACTGATTGTGGAGCGAATGCCCAGTCACAAGGCGAGTATGAGGCCGTGAGGGAATATATACCCTGCCTCATCGGGATCATGCGCAAGCAGATACCCATCCCCTCGGTTACGGTGCAGATTGATCTTGTGCACAGAAATATGCTGCTAAGACTACAAAAACAGGTAAAGCAATCCGATTATACCTCTATCGAAGTGATGCTCGATTTAGCAGTTGAGGCGGAGCTGGTAGAGGAAGGAGAGAGGGCGCATAGGCCGATTAATAGTCTTTGGTTCAGTCCGATAGTAATAGTCAAGAAGAAAAACAGCAAGATGAGGATGTGCATATCCACAGTCATATATAGACCACATACTTCGGAAAATCAAGAAGGCAAAGTTTATCACGACATTGGACCTCAGTTCAGCATATTATCAGATACCGCTGACTGTAAAAGTGAGAGAACTAGTCTGGAAGAGAAACCAAGTGTTTTCCTCGGCATTGCAAGGTAGAGGTTCGAATACTTTCGACCTAATCGATGAAGAAGGAATGGTAGATCCAGCGCACCATGCGAAGGACCTGAAGTACTACCATTCCGTGCGAAGAGCATGAAGCATTGGGCGAAGAAGCCGATAGGGCTTCTCAACCTCCGAAGGATGCGATTGTGGAAAACAATTTGACGATTCAGAGTGCTGAATCGGTTGTTGAAACGTCTCCCTGCGAGGATAAATGTAAAAATACAGCGGTTCTAAAGAAGAAGCTTGGCAAACTGAAGAGTACAGTAATCACAGTATAAAAAGAACAATCTGCTAGCATAAAGCCCAAAGATGCGGGAGCGACATAAAGGAGTCCCGGAACGCCTAAAAAACAGAAAAGGCCACTAGCGTGCACGGCGAAGTATCGCCAAGATGGGCGCGTTCTTACGTGGGAGAATAGCTCACGAGAAACGCTCCGAAGTTTTGTGTTTCAGGTTGACGCAAAATGGACAATCGAGCTCGACCTGAAGAAAGCCGAGGTACTGATGGCAGAGGCCATCAACTGGGCGTATGTCCAGGAACAGACGGCAGCGGCAGGGGATGTCCTAGCAAACTTTCTGGAGACATTCCACCTCCAAGAGATGCATTGGTGAACTAGCTCAGGGTAAGGTGCTCGCCAAGGCCAAGATCTCCATAGTGGAAATTGATATGGATGAGGTAATAGCCTCAACCTGTACGAAAGAGACCATCCGGTTCGGAACCGATTCGTGCTCCAGCTCTATTGGAAGAGCTGGTAGACCGGGAGGTCAAAACTCTGGTGGAATGGAGGATGTTGCCTCCACATTCTACGGCAGTGACCGTGGAAAAATCGAAAGCCGACCGGGTGGCCTAAAAGCCAGAAGAGGAGCCAAAGTCAGGGCTGAAGTCAGATGACACCCGGGATGGATCCTCCGCCCCCTCCCCCCCCCCCCCCAAAAGCGTACACCACTCTTCGTGCGACAGGCACCGCCAGGGAATACGCGGATATCCTACCGTCCATATTGAAACCCAGGCGAGGTCGGCGCAGCGTGTGCGAGTGTGTTGCATGAGTGTTTGAGGGCATCGGCCCGAACAGCGCGCGCGAACGTGTCTGTACTCGTCCTGCGTGACCTCGGTTCTTTACATTTGTAAATTCAAAGTGACGAGGGAAATAAATCACGTTTAGATTTATTTCAAGAGTTTAATTTATTTTTACAGACATGACCAGCCTTCCCATGAACCGCGTCCAAGAGCTAGTCGGTGGGGGTGATTTTCGCGATACTATTCAGCATGTGCTCGGGCTCAGCTGAGCTTGAGAATGCCGGGAGTTCAAATCTCGCTAATATTTAAACATTTTTAAACTCTTCAATTTTTTTTCTCGAAAAGGATGCATCTAATCGAAAAATTACAAAAATATTAGCGATTTAGAATTGTATGAACAATATGGTGGTATTTTTTGTTTTTCCAATTTTTAATTTTGTGGAATTGCCTAAATAACGATATTCTAAAAAATTAAAAATTTGAAAAATAAAAAATACCACTACATTTTTCATGCAATTCTAAATTAATAATATTTTTAGTAATTTTTCGATTAAATACATCCTTTTCGAGACTAAAATGAAGAGTTTAAAAATGTTTAAATATTAGCGAATTTTTTTCTTAGAAACTATGCGGAAAAAATTGGGATGTCCTGTTGACGATGTCCAGGTATCCAGGAATTACCTTCAAAACGATGGGACATCATCTGCAGGGAAGTTCATCTCGCTTTTGCAAAAATGCAGTTTGATTCACCTGCATTTAACCCATTAAGACCCATGGCTAGCACAACATAGTTAGACCCAAACTAAGCATGCCATCGATTTCTTTAGTAAAAAATAAAATACCCGCGTTTTTTTTTTATTGCAAAATTATTTAAACAAATTATTAAAAATAATTTCTTCTTAATAAATAAATATTACTATTCGATTCTACGAAAAAAAAACAAGAAGAAAAGCTTTATAACATTTTTTTGTACGAACCCTTATATTTTGCAATAGATCATTATAAAAATATTAGATCGATCGAATAGCGTTCTGTCCCATGGACACGCTATTGCAAATACATTCAAACTATCTACGTAAAATATAGGTGTCGTACAAAAAAATGTTATTCAGCTTTTTTTCTTGTTTTTTCCGTAGAATTGAATGGCGATATTTGTTTATTGAGAAAAAATTATTTTTGGTAATTTGTTTAAATAAATATTCAAAAAACAATCAGATTGTCAAACCAAAAAACACGGTTATTTTATTTTCTGTTAACGCAATCGATGGCGTGGTTAGTTTGGATCTAACTATGCTGTGCTAGTCAAGTGTTTTAATGGGTTAACCCATGAAACAATGGTCCAATTATTGGCAAGAATCAGTTATCGAAGATCTTTTGATTGGAATGGTCGGAAAATAAAAAAAAACTGAATAAACATTTTAATATAATAGAATATAAAGAATTATAAAAACGTTAATTTAAAAAAAGATTTTATTGATTTTTAATAAATGTTTTTTTCAACCGAACGTAAAGCAGATGATCACTGGTTTCATTGAAAATGAGTGTGATCACTGGGATGAACATCTTAGAGAGCTTATGCATGCTTTTAACACCTCAAAAAGTAGAGCTACAGGGATGTCTCCGGCATTCCTTGTCTACGGCAGACTTGTAAAACCTTTGGCAGGTTTAACAGGCAAGTATTTGTCCTTTCAGAGGAATTTTGTTTCGTGCCACTCTTTTTCTTTTTTTCTCCTTTAATTTCCAAGCCGGCAGTGCAAAAATCCGGAAACAAAATTATTGCTTATCTCCTTTGTTTAAAAATTCGGTTTTAATGCGGGGACAGTGCGGGAGTTCCCCTCTTAAGTTTATCTTTTCTTCAAAATTTTCGACTTGGTGCACTCCCCGCCGCCGCGTAACGCAGATGTGTCTGTCTTTTTCTCCTCATACACACTGAGATGTCACGCGCACAGAGGAGCTCCTTTTTGCTCGAGCGTGACGTCACGATAAGCCTCATATATTAACAGAAAATAATAGACTATATGGTAAATTCTATTAGTTTTCATTTAATATATTTAAAAAAAAAAGAGAATTTAATAAACGCGGTTTAAATTTAAGTAGATGGTATTTCAGTCTCCTTTTACAAAATCAACCTAAATTCAATTCGAATAATATCTTAAGGGTGCACTATCTTCCCGGATCTTCTCCTATTAAAGTCCCAGCAAACACTTAGATACTGTTTATCCAATCTATTTTTTTGGAAACTATTTTGTAAATTGAAAGAAAATCCAATCAAACTCAGAAGCAGGCATCAAATAGTCACCTCGAATATGGTCCTTGGCTGCGTGTCAGACCGACGAGCCACAGCGAGGACCAGAAACCTTCTTATAGTCACCCATCCACTATACGCATTTGCCACTTCACTCGCAATCCTCTCTTTCACTGTCCCATGCACACAAAATACTAGAAACAATATTGGAAAGTCACTGCTCCAGCTGGATAGACTTTCAAGTACTCACCTGGGTGCAAGGACCACCTTCGAGGCACTCTTGCTGACTCCCAGATCTGAAATCTTGTTGTGCTGCCACTCGGGCAGCTGCAGCTGGTACGGATCAGGAAAGAGATTACCCCAAGAAGCCAATACGTGTCTTTAGAACATCTACGGCACACGAGAAGTCTACACTGGCCTCTACTCGTCTTTACTACATGACTGGTGTTTAAGGAACATTAGCAAGGTACTGGCTATCACTGGGCTCTCCCAGAGGTGGATTGGTTCACCTCCACTGTCTCCAAACAATCGAACCTTTTTCCCACTGGAATCAAAAAGCAAGAAACGGTTTCGCAAAGTATCTCGTACGTGATGCTCACACGATGTTTGTGGAACTTATCGACATAGCGGAGTCTGATGGCAAGTCAATAAACACCAACGACAGCCTCGATGACTCAGGAGCCGAAGAGTTGGGCAAAGAAGTCCGCCGACGTAGTCACGGAAGAGGAGGATAGCGAGCCGAATGAAAGAGGGCTACACGTACCCATTCCTATGGATGCACTGAGGCCAGTCATTCACAAAGGCATTCCTGAGGCCCGACCGGGAGACTAAGTCCCGCTGGATACGCTTATAGAAGAGGCGATGCATTCGGAGGGCGCGAATTCAACGTGCGTCCGTCAAGGTAGCCGAGAGAAGGTAACATTGGCATATCGCCCAATTCTTGAGCAGTAGGAAGAGAGAGAAAAGTAATGTGATCATGGAAGTTATTGGAGTGAAAAGTTTAGTGGACACAGAGAACAGAGCGCGAAGTGTTGAGCCAATGGAGGTGGAGAGAGGAACTATAACTGTGATAGACACAGTGCTAGGGCAAATAGCTGAAGAGTCGCTGAGGGAGCTCAACGTGCAAGACCACGCTGCTCCCTTGCTTAATACCGTCAGTGAAATACTCAAGAATTGGCCCTACGGAGAACATGAGAAACCCATATGGATAGAACTTCCGCATCCTGGAGAGCTTTTACGGGAAATTGTGTAATATATAAAAGAGACTTTAACGAGAGATATTTATTGAAATTATAATCGCAGAATTTCCGCGCTCTGCGCTCAACTTCAGGTTATTTTTCATCTTTTTGGCGGTCCCCGCGACTCGGAGTCGCAGTGTGGACTTGCCTTCGTCTTCGACGGTGAATACAAGTATAGACCAGGCTGACGTCACTGTTAGCGGTATTATCAATTATTCGCGATCCTATTAGAATTTTATAATTAATACGCGTTTCCCTTTACAAATAATCTATTCGGACTTACCCCTTTTGGGAAGGAGGTGCGCTCGACCGCGAGGAGCCGGGGGAAGGAGATGTTTCGTCTCGACGTCGTCGCCAGGAAAAAGGGCCGTGGTGTTTGCTAATATTTCGCACGACACCGGCGACTCTACCATTCTCGCACATACATACACACACCAAACAATACGAAATTTGCAAATGTTCGGATGTTCGAATAACGTAACATTACAATCAAGAATCTGCCCCCGCTAATTGAGGCAGAGGATCACCTCTTCCAAGCGCCGCAGTCTAGTACGGAGAAGCCGACTTCGTGAATATAGCGAGTGTTTAATAAAGTACTGTGTTTAGTTTTTAACTCCTGTTTTTGTTTAATTTCTGGTTATATACGTGCTTCTTTCCTTTTTAATAGATTTCTATATAAAAATCTAAATATGAACTCCAAGGTAGATTAGAAATATGAATGTTACTTCTAATATAACTATAATCATAATTCTTTTACCCAATAATTACCACAAACCTGTAATCTGTAGATTCATCAGTTTAGTAACACATCTTCTTTGGAATTATTTGCAAGAAATTGCAAGGTGTTCCTTTAGACGTTGTCTAGATGTCAACGAACATCCTCAGGCCGACAGGACGTGGTCTACGATGCGACTCATCTGCTGCATAGCTTATTCATAAGAAATGGCAAGTTCGTGATGCAGACGATTTATGTGTCCAGGAACATCCTCAAGTCCATAGAATATCTACAGCCTACAGCTTCGTAAAAGGCTCGGCCCCATTTTCTCTTCCCTGTATAGGGGTTTACGCCCAGCTCTCCTATTCTTTACATAGACGGTTTCCTGGCAGAGTCGTATGCCAGATGATTAGTTGATTATTTCAAAATCAATTTTTTGTTCAGAATTTTTCGCTCTATCCGGTGGTGTATCATTCCCGAATGAATTAAGGAACTCCCTGTATAGTTATGTGTGGATTTCTTATGAAGCCTGCGTTCTTTTGTGTTAAAGCAGGAATGAGACCGGAGGTGTGTAAGCGAAGTACTGAAGCTTGTCGAGACTTATCATTTATTTTCATGATTGACTTTAAAATATTAAACAGATCTAAGCGTAGGCTTTTTCTCCGTGGACTGCCTGAGGGCAAAGGACAGATCTGTGTCGTCGTGCATCATCTTTTTCGTGATAATGGTTTTTCTAGGTAGCTTGCCTCAGGTATCGCGCATGATGCCTTATCGTAATAGCCACACTGATGATGCGATTCAAATTCTACAAAATCAAATGAAAGTCATTTCAAAATCACTGCGTATATCATCGAATCTAAAAGTTGGCTTATGTAAATGGTATCCTTCCAAAATCGACAGCTATTCCTGTAGACGATGTCCAGGTATCCAAGAAACAATGACTTAATATTCGTGATCAGCGACCTCAAAAATCCCTAGTAAAGTAGTTTCAATGTTTATAAATCGGTTTAAAATCGTAAAATTTGATTTAAATGTCATTTTAATCAAATTTTCACTTTTCGCAATTTTCATTGCCGTATGGGGGGTTGAAATTTCTATAAAAAAACTCAAAACATGGTTTTTGGTGTATTTTTTCCCGTAGAATTCGATTCTGTAGTCAAAAAAATAAAATTTTTCTTTATTTTTTTTTTAATTTAAAAAAAAAAACATGAAAAACTGTAAAAAAATGAGATTTTTCGAGCAGAACCCCATAAAAATGAAGCAGGACCCTACTTTTTTATTACAAATTCGGATTCAGCGTCGAAAAATATATAAGAATATGTGACGTCCAAGTATGGTACGCCGAGAGAGTGACGGAAGGTCAACCCTCTCTGTTGCGGGTAGTGTATGCCTTAGCCAAGGCTAATGGGCAACACTATTAAGGATTGTTTCAGAGTTAAAAATTCGAGATTCGCTGACCAGTGAAATGATTTTTCCAGTGCGTGCGGTCCCTTTTAAGGCACAAGGGCCAGTCATCCCCACTAGGGGTGCCAGTCCAAGCATCGGTGCTGATTGGTGGAGCTGTGCGAAAATTCGGCAGCATGGGAGTCGGAAAAGCGGAGCGGGGGTAGCTTGGTGACCCGAGCGGAGGCGGCGGAGGGCGAAGTTCGCCGAGTCTCTCTCTCTCTCTCTGATCTTCTCTCTCACTTCAAGTTCGTCACATTTATTTTGTAGATCTTATTTATTTATATATTGCGCAAGATTTATAAACAAATAATTATATAAAAAACAATGTAAATGAAATTTAATGTTGATATAAAAAAGATTTGAAGTTCTAGCTATAATATTAAAGAAGTTAACAAGAATTGTTTAATAATTTATTATTTATTAAATTTTAACAGTGTTTTATTAATTGATTGAATAGTTAATAGGACATTTATAAATATATATATAATTGAAATTTGTTGATGTTATTTATATAATGAGAAAAGGAAGATTTATATTTGTTTATGTTTAAATCATTGAAATATAAACTTTCATTTACATTATTTCTTATTTATATTAATTATTATGAATTTCTTATAATTATAAGTAACTTAAGTTATTTAAATACTAATGTAAATGAAAGTTTATATTTCAATGATTTAAACATAAACAAATATAAATCTTCCTTTTCTCATTATATAAATAACATCAACAAATTTCAATTATATATATTCTTTATAAATTAATGTTTGATTGTTTGTTATTGTGGGAACAGTTTGTTTAAGCTATTTGTTTTTACCTATATTGAGATATATGTAATAATAGTTAAATGTATTGATTTATTGTGTTAAAAAATCTTATTTTCTTCGAAAATTGTATTTATAAAAATTGGTTTTTTGTATTTTCTTGTGTGAAGTAATTTGAAAAATTATTATTAAAATATATCTCAATATTCACATTTGTATTACAAACTTGATTCAAAAAGAATTTTGTGTTAAATATTCATAGGGAAGAAATTATAACGGTTTTAAGCTTAGAAATAAACAATTTGATTTTCTTGATTTCTGCATTTTTCGGTTTTTTTGACTTGAAATTTTATAATTTCTACTATTAAAATTTATCACAGTATTTGCGAGGAGACAACAAATTCGTTGCAATAATAAAAGTTGAATGTTTATAGAGAAAAAGTTATAATGAATTTATGTGTGAAAATTATTAATTTTGAATTTCTGAGTTTTCAGATTTTTTTGTTTGTTGCCCTTTTTTTATATGAAATTTTATAGGAAGTCATTATTAAAATATACTATAATATTTGTATGAAGATTACAAATCTATTGCAAAAATAAAACTGTGTTAAATGTTTATAGGAAGAAAGTTATAATAATTTCAAACTCGAAAATAATCAATTCAACATTTTTAATTTTTGTGTTTTCGCCTTTTTTTTATATGAAATTTCTTAAGAATTTATTATTTAAATGAGTTATATTATTTATAGAATGTTTACTAATTTGTTGGAAAAAGAATATTGCGTAAAATGTTTTTAGGGAAAAAGTTACAATAATTTTATGTTTGAAATGATTAATTTCAATTTTATGATTTTTATGTTTTTTGCTATTTTTGCTAGGGAATTTTATGAAGATTTAACATTAAAATATATCGTTATATTCGCAAAGAGATTATAAACTTAATCCAAAAATAATATTATGTTAAATGTTAATACGAAAAAAGTTATTGTAATTTTAAACTTAAAAATAAATAATTCGATTTTCCTCATTTTCGCTAGGAAGGCTTTGTTTGATTTTTTTCAGACTTATATTGATTGGTTTGTAATTAAAATATCTATTATTATATAAAATAGTCGAAACAGTTTATTGTTTATTAACGAATTTTTTTTTATAAATCGGTGGAAAATTTCCTGAGTCCAGGTATAGACGCAGCGGTAATTAGAGGTCGGGCGGTCGGCGCGAAAGGGTCGGACCGTCATAAACCAGCTAATGTGTTTTTCCAGGGTGACGCATCGCGTACGTGACTAAACACGCACTTTCTCTTCGGTAATTTATTATTTAATTTATGATTTTAATATAGGAAAGTTTTTGAGAAATCTTAGTGCAAAACAAGGTATGACTCATTTTTAAGTTACTGGGAGCGGCGTTAGAGAGACTTAGTGGGATTGGACCTGAAGGATCGGAGGGTAAGGGACGCGAAAATATTCACCGCGCGGGGCAAAATATTTACCGACGGGAGAGAAGAGGAAAAAAAAAAGAATGAAAATTTAGTAGATGTCACAAATATATAGGTCTGGTCAATCGCACAGACATCTTTTTCTGTGGGCCTGTGTAATCAATGCAAAGTATAGACTAAAAATCAAATCTTCTGGAAATTTAGCTTATATTCTAAAAAAGTAGATTTACTTTCTTTGTGTAGAAACCATACTTTAGAAGAAAAATGAAATTTAAATTTTTTTGCAAAATTCATTAAAATTGCTATTTTACGAATGCTTAGCACTAAAATCTCATAAAATTTAAAAAATGCACAGAAGTTCAAAACATCAAGAAAAACAAAAAAAATCATTCGTCTTCACAAAAAATTGTTCATAAAAAATATGCATCTATGAGATGGCATTCGCTCCGCTCGTCAACCCCCCAATTTTCCCGTCCTTTTACATCTATATAAGATGCAAAAATTGTATTCTAGCTTTCCTTTAGCAATATCATTGAATTTCCTGCTATTTTTACCTATACTTACCATAAATATGAATTTGTAATTATAATAAGAATAAACTCAAATGTCAAAAAAACTTTGCCATTAATATGTTTTTACATCAAGAAGCTCTATCTGCAATAGGTACGTTAAGATAATCGATTAAGTCAATTGAAGCTTCCTTGAGGTTGATTTCTAGGGAATTTATGACCGCTCAGTTGCAAGAGTAAAGCCAATCATTTAGCAACTCAGAATAAATGTTTTTAAAGTTCCTGTAAGAGATAATCCTTTACCCGACTATTGTTTTTTCGAAAGGCTCTTCCTGTTCTGATGAGCCTTGCGATTGGGGTGAGTAGGAAAAAATAAAAAAGATTTTAATTTTGAGCCAATAGTGGAAAAAACCATCTGCTTTACTAGCCCGGGGAAAGTCTTTTAACATGAAACCCCAGATTAAAATGTATAGAGTAAAGAAATCTGATGGCACCAGTAGTCGGTACACCAGAAAGTTGAGTAAAATGTGCGCTCGTGACACCCGTAGTTAGTATGCTAGAGTAAATCATACGAGCCCACGAGGTGATGAAAAAAGAGATACCAATGAGTCTCAAACTTGTTGCGACTCTAGCTAGACCCAACACATGCGTAGGATAGATGTTAAAGCGAGATGCAGCTACCCAATCAGCCCTCCCCACCATTAGCTCTTGATCGCACGTCTTTCGCGACAAGAAGAAAGAGAGAGAAAGAGAGAGAAAGATAAATTACTTGTCGGTAATGTCAAGAACTTGTGTGTAACAGGCATGAGCAGCAATATTACTTTTCTAAAACAGGTCAGCCATTCGTTTCCAAAGTCCAATAGTGAATCACTATCGTCGACCGTGATTAGGTAATTTAGGTGTCAAATGAAAATGCTCTATGAGTCAGTTTATGCGTCTCTTCTGAAATTGAATTGAGAGGCGTAGATAAATAAAATGTGATTTTTGTACAACGAATGATTGTAGAATATGTTTCAATACGTCTTTTTAAAGCTCTTTTCAAGAGTTTTAAAATGGTGTCTTTAAATATGTTTATATGCTAGGAAAATGCATTTGAAAAATTCAAAATATTTGATGTTTTTAACACTAGCTTTTTTAATGGTCATCTTTTAAGTAAACACCAAAAATAAATTTTTCTACACAGATTTTCGGGAAGAAATGCTTGTTTTAAGGTAACGGGGCCATTCCGTGTGATAGTTGATCTCCTCTTTTCTTCAGATTCTTTATTGATTTATTTTTGTGCCCACTTTAAGTGACATCATCGCTTGCAGATGAAATACTTATCTATTTGTTTATTTATTTACTACCACAGTACATAATACACAAATATAACATGTAACGTTCAGCTGGGGATCAGGGCTGAAGTACTAAGGAATACACGGATTTTTTACAAAAGAATAAATAAGCACGTTTATTAACTATGAAAGCGTTTACACAAACTACCCGTAGCTGGTACGGGACTTAAGAGCGCCAGTCGCGAATAATGTGGAGTCGCGACACTCCAACTTAACTACGAGCACGCACGCACAATCACGGCACAACCTCGTCAGGATGGGAAAGACAAAGGGAGGGTATCCGCACACTGTAGCCGCTCTCGTGGTCGCTCGCTAGTCCACAGATCCTGCAGTTTCGGCGGCCTCACACGGAATGCCCCTCCTCCTCTCCATAGGCGCGCGCTCCGCCGATCTTCTCGCGGAGCCGCACAGTTTGTCCGCTCGCAGCGCTGGCGTTGATCTCCACGAGCGCCAGTATAGTGTGTTTCGGGGAGTCAGCTGTGGCCTTGAAGTAGCTGTTCACGTCAGCCTTGTCTCCTGCATATTTCGTCCGAAGGAGATCGTGACAACACGTGTGCAGGACAAACATAGGAGATCCGGGCACCTCTTGGCAGTTGGCTCCTTGGGTATTTCTTCTGTTGTTCTGCTGCCTCCGATTATAAGCTGATCGAGGTACTTGGTGTATTTTCAGCGTACGAGGTCTTTTTGACTCCGCAGCAGAACAGCAACATTATCAAGATACATTTCTGGAGCCTGTAATATGCTTTGGAGAAGGCCATCAACATGCAGCTGGCTGTCTTCACGGTTTCAAATGTAGGTCAACCTAACCTCTTGATGTGCTGGTATGGTTATCCTTCTTCTTGCTATTTATATGCTTTTTACCTGATGTTGGCCCTTATTAGTGTTTATCTTCCTCCTTTAGGTTCGTACTTGTTGGATAAATTTCCTTCTTGGATACCGCTGCCAGTAAACACCTACACAGTCTTCTTCTTGGGTTCCTTGTCAGACTCCTTCGCATCTGCTTCAAGTGCTGCGAGAGACTTTAGTGGGGAGTGCGGGTGGGATTCTGTGAGGGTTTTATTCCAGTGTATTAAAGGTGTAGGATTTTAACATTTAAAACTTTTATTTATTTGTCCACTTGCCATAGCTTTTATCTCAATAAAGTAACTTATATGTCACCGGACCAGGTTTAAAATACTCTTCATTACCTGCACTACAGATGTATCGGATCACTTTTCTGAAAAAAATACATAAAAGCTTATTGTAGACACTTTTTGTCCAAAATATTAGACAATTACTAATATTTTGCACGAAAATGGACAAAAAGTGCCTACAATAACCTTTTATGTAATTTTTTCAGAAAAAGTGATCCGATACATCTGTAGTGCAGGTAATGAAGAGTATTTTAAACCTGGTCCGGTGACATATAAGTTACTTTATTGAGAGAAAAGCTATGACAAGCGGACAAATAAATAAAAATTTTAAATGTTTTCGATGGAACAATACTAGAGGTAAAAAACACTGTTTGGGTCTTAATAACGAATAAATAGCTTAAATTGTGCGAGTAGTTAAAGTGTAAAAATTACAGCAATCAAATGTGATGAATACAATTATTATACCTATTAAACTGGAAAGTGTATTTTTTCAATTTAACCCAGGCTGGTCCCCTTAATAACTAAAGAATTTAAAACTGTTTATTTTTACTCTATTAGCTTTTTATTTAGACTATATCGCTGCTGTAATGTTTAGAATACTTAATAACTTTAAATTTACACTATTTATTTCAATTCTTTTGTCTATTAATTTTGATTTTATTGCTGCTGTAATGTTTATAACGCAAAAGTGCATTTTTTGACTTGCTTCCCAGTAACATTATTACTAGGTCAAGACAGGTATATAAAACTTTGCCTTATAGTTTTCAAAATTGATGAATTTACCAGTACGTAATTAACATTGAACTCGCTTTAGCGTACATTTCTGTAGATGCGTTTGGTTTAGGTTCGCTGCACAAGTTAAACCTACTGTGTACTGCACATGTGTCCCCGTAGTGGTGCGACATTTCCCAACGCTGTAAGGCAGAATCACATTTGCATGTGGATGTGAACACGATGCCACCTAGAACATGTTGAGTTGAGGATATGTTGGGTGGAGATTTACGTTGAAGAAACTTGTTTTTGTTTACTATTTTTAGTATTCGTTATTGTAGCTCTTGTAAACATGTGGTTTTTCCCTTGTATGCTCCTTCCCACGTAATAATGCCATAGAAGATAATACTGTGGAAGAACGCATAATAGAATATGTATAATGTTTGTGTAGGCATAATTTTATGTAAGATTCAAAATTTATTATTTAGTTTCTAGTTTGTATCTCGTGTAAGGGAGTTTTTGAAGATTATTGAAAATTAGTTAACGAGGACAGCGGAAGGGAATTCGTCTTCGTCCAGCCGTCCTGCTGTATGTTGACATTTGTGCAGGTTTGCTCGTCGAGACGGAGAAAGAGAGAGAAGAATGCTTACCTGAGGCGTCCGGGTAGATAAGCATGAGAGCATGTATTATAGAGAGAGAATAATTAGGTAATGAGGCATGCTGAGCTGGTTAGCGGGAGGCCGCCCGAATGTGCCGCAACAGCGCTACTACACAAACACGCGGCAAAGTTCGTGGATGCGGAGACGTTAGGAAGCGCAGACGTAGAAGATGCGCGAGCTGATCGAGCACGTGTTACTCTTGTCGAGGACATCCCCGACCTCGGCGCGTCAACAACCTCGCTTGAGGTCTGAGCCAGCCGGAAGCGGACCACGAGACGATGCATACGCACCTGGCGTCCTTAGGACATTTGTGAGTTTTTAGTGGTTAATTTCGCTTGAGATAAGGGTTGAGATTTTTGTATTGTTTAGTGTAGGTTCGAGAGTAGCAGTAGTAGTCCAGCCCCTGATCTGTCAGTGCATAGCAGGAGACTTAGAAATACTATATCACAATGGTTATCAGTTTAAGGACTTATCATTTATCATTCTCGAAGTAAATTGAGCTCCAAGAAGTTATGGACGCGGCTTGAGCGTCTCCGTAGACAAATGTAAGTGTATTGTGCTTGCTTTGCGGTTAGCGAGCGTGGGCGCATGCTCTAGATAGTAAAATATCCCACTCTACCGTATATAAAACCCAGACTGTTACAAGTTTTTTGGTGTACTATTTCAATAATTGCCTAATTCCATGTATTCAGTTATTTCAGTATTTAATATTAATTTATTGAGTGCAAGCTAAGTCACAATAATTTTTAGATATCAGTTTATTTTTGTTTCTACTTCATTCTAATTTTTTTCTATAACTATTATTACGGTATCGTCTGCATATGATATTATGTCATCTTCTTGTAATTCGCTTAGCATATCATTTATGTAAATTATGAAGAGTAATGGACCTAGTATTGTACCTTACGGTACACCAATATTTAATGTTTTAAAGTTACTAGATTTGTCATTTAGGTTTACTCTTTTTGTTAAATTATATGCTTTCCTTTGATAATATTTTTTAGCATTTGATCAAGTAATATTAAGTAGTCTACTGTATCAAAGGCTTTCACTACATCTAGAAGGCTATTGGTTCACTTTTATCTAGATTATTGTATATTAAGTTATTAATGTGGTTTAGTGGAGGACATCGGTGGAGAGAACCCACGATATCTTCTTGGGCAGTGGTGCCTTCCTGGTCCCTCAGGTCGATCTATCTATTGGTGATCTCCAACAGGGGGGACAGAGTTCTAAACGTCCCCGGTGTTCGGCGTCGCTGTCATCCTGTGCAGCTAGAGAAAATGGAGAAAAAAATAACTGCTGAGCAGGCTTCATTCTCGACCCTCAGATGTATTGCACCGGAGGGGAATCGCGTCTCCATATATGCTACACAAATCGCTCTCGCGTTAAAGGGTAGCCACCTAGCGGCGGCGCGCGAAGTAGACGCGGCGGCAATTTCAAATTGCGTGTCTGGACGCTGGCATACTTGCAGGGGTAGGCACGTTAGCGCAACAAGTTAATAGTAGTATTACTTTTCTTATTATTTCCAATTTTGGTGTTAATAATTTTCCATAGATTGCAATGATTATTTTGATTTTTGTTATATTTAACTCTTGTCATAATCAGATTTTGCTTTATAAATTATTTTATTTAATGTTTTTTCGCAGTTTTTGTAGTTAGAATTTATTATATTATTATGGTAATCTTTATTCCAAGTTTTGTATAGTTTTTCTTTTGTCTGACATGATTTGATAATTTTTTACGTAATCCAATTTCTTTTGGATTTGTTTGTTTTGTCGTTTATAGCTGAGGTTTTAGATTGTTTTATGCACTTACTGATTTTTTCTGTATTTATTTATGGCTACGATTGGATCAGTAGCTTAATAAATTTCTGTACAGTTTATGGCTTCTGCAGAACTTTTCAATTTTGTAAAGTTAATTTTGTGGTTGCTATGTACTTCAGCTACCACTTTTTTATGTCCTTGATTTTTAAAAATATTGGATAGTGGTCGTTGAAAGGTGTTTCCATACCCATCGGTTTATATTCAATTTTATTTAACTTGATATAGAAATTGTCTATGCAGGATCTTTTATTGTAGTTACAATTTAAGGGTCTAATGGAACGCTCAGCTGGGGATCAGGGCTGAAGTACTGATAAATATTCGACTTATAATCTTAGATAAAAATGAAAAAGTTTGTTTAAAAGATATGAACACTTAACCTACCCGTAGCCGTTACGGGACTTTCAAAGGGCGCCAGTCGCAAATAAAAGGAGTCGACACTCTCCGATTCTACACCGCGCAGTGCAGTCTTCTAGTTAGTCTTATTGTCAGCCTACGTCGCATCTTCATCTGAGTGCTACGAGAGACCTTAGTGGAGAGTGTAGGTTGGATTTTGTGAGGGTTCAGAGAAATGCAATACGTCTGATTTATTCATTTTGCTATGGTTATAATATATTTTGTAGTTATTGATTTTAAGGAATTCATAGTTTTTCAATTTCTAAGTTTCTGGGCACTACCTGCCAAGCAGAGGAAACTGCAACCTGCCTCAACCCTTCGACGCCCCGCAGACCACTTAGGTATAAATAGATAAAAATACTATAAAGTAACTTTGTGAAAAGTTTGAGCAATCTTTATCGTTTAGTTTTTAAATGAGAACTTACGCCAATTCAAAAAATGTAGTATTTAGAAAAACGCGTTTAAAGTTCTTACACTTGAAAACTACTGATTTTAATGACTTACCGATTAATCTGCGATCCCTGGCGCATACAATATTCCTTCAGCCTCATCAAATAAGGCATTTTCTTGAAGACCTTGTGCAAATTCAAAAATTTAGTATGAATGCATCGAATTAGTGCGAATATCTTCGATATCTGCAGTGAGAAGTTTTTTTGCGCTAACACTGATTTCTGGTCTCTCTTCGTCTGCAGCCGAAAATTGGGTGCCGTAAAAACGTTTTTTTCGTGGATTTGATGCTCGGGAAGTGCTGCTTTTCTCTCCTTTTGGATAACTTGAAATTTTGGCTCCGAAAATTCAACTGTATGCACCGAACGTTCGATCGAGACTGACTGAGTAACTGACACAGCGTTTATTTTCGATGCTCGGAGAGGCTGGTCCCTGGTGTAGAATGGTAGCTTCGTAGATATAACTGGCATGGACGATAATTACTCGTAGTGGAGACTCGATACGACTAAACAATGTTTTCCCTTAGACGAGGGTTTTTGTACTCTTTAATCCCCTCCACTGATTTCCGGCAGGGCTCAATCCTCCTTTTCCCAATCTTGAGAAAATTCGGCTACTTAAAGTAATTCGTATGATCATTTCCTACGAGGAAATTCGGGTGTGCATAGTGAGATGTTTTTTTCGCTTGTACGTGATTTGCTCCTAGGGCTTGCTCCATAGGAAAGGTGTCTGCGCACGGTGCGTCTCTATTTTCTGCCTCAAATATTGATTAGCCCTCACCTATAACTTATTTTTTTATGGGCCGAAAACTTGATTATTCAGAGACTTATTCCAGTAGTAAAAATTGTTTCGTGACTTATACGCGGAATCTAATTCATAAGGAAAAGCGGGTGTGCTCTGTGCGTTCCCATATTATGTTTTGAACATTTATCTGCATCCGTTTACAAATTGTATCTTAATTCTTCTTTACTATATCTACGTCTTATTGCTTGACCTACCTCATCTCTGTTATTGCCTTAATTTTTATTCTTATTTTGCACTTCCTTGCAGATGCACACAGGAATTTTGGTAGGTTGTAAAAAGAGTCTAGTTTATTACTTTAATTCATTTATCCGCTTTTTAATATTCTGTACTTATTTTTCTCATTGTTATTTCTCTCACTTATTTACTTGTTATTATTCTATACTTATGTCTTTTTACGACATAACACGTCTCAATACTTCGAGTTTATTTTACGCATTGATATCCTTGGGCTTCATGTTTATAGGTTGATGTTTTGTATTATTGTAAGATTCTATTAAATTAGGAAGAATATTGATCCATTTGTAATTTCCTTGTAAACTAAACTTTTTCAATATTTTATTTTTTAGAGTTCGATTGAAACGTTCGCAAATAGATGCCTTGAAATTGCTATACGTTGAATATAGATTTATTTTATATTTAGCCATCAAATCTTGAAATTTTGTATTAAAAATTCTTTGCCTTTGTCTACTTGAAGATTTTTAGGAACGCGTCCTCTTTTTAGTACAGATTCCATTGCACTAGCGACATCTACACCAGTTTTTTGTTTTACTAGTACTGCCCAGCTATACTTTGTATCTATAATAGTTAAATGATAACGGAGGCCATTATTCTCTCTTGAATAGCCTTGCATCTATAGAAGATCAGCTTGCATCGTCTCATCTCTTCCACGTATATCTACTTTACGACGTAGATAGGTACGGCGTGCTCGCTTGTGTAGCTCGTCTACTACTCTTTAATATTCCATTTTTTATATACTGTCTTAGCTCTTATAATTTTTCAATTTTAAAATCTCTTCTTTTGTTTTTTTCAATTCAACTTGTACGTAATTGATACTCGTTTGAAGGCTAGATATTATATTTATAAGTGCTTTAACATCAGCCTTAGAGGTTTTGCGTAGCGTTCGTAAGTTTACTACGTCATTCTCCTGCTGATAGTCGGCTAGGTTACAATATCGTTTATTATCTACGTCGTAATGTCCGTCTTTGGTGATTTTGTAACCAATATCAGGAGAGCCCTTCTTTACGCTATCCAATTTACGCCCAAATATGTCAACGCTCATGATAATACTGATGATGATAAGTTGCCTTATTCTTTTTTTATATATTTTAAAAATTCATTAGGCTGATTCTTCATATTGAACTCCAAATCTTTAATATTCTTTTGCATTCGAGCTATTTCACTTTTGAAAGTATTTACTTCAGCTTCAATTAATTGAGATAGAAAATCTAAATTTACTGCGTCATTGGCTTTATGGGGATAAGCAACGTTAGAAATCCTTTTATTGTCTGCATTATATTGTCCATCTTCAGTTATTTTATATCCTACTCCTGGAGGACTACGAGAACCCTCCTTTTTGTCAAGTTTACGACTGAACAGATGATGATGACTATAATCTAGAAACATCTATCATTGAATCCGACGATGCTACTGCTAATGAAAATATAGAGAAAACTTCTAAAAGTGTATCTGTTCAGTCCCTCTATCGGACTCAATAAATTTTTCAAAATTTTATACTTATGTTGATTAAGCGACTTTGAATACACATATATATTTTCAAATCTGAGACCGTTCCCTTAAAAAAAATCTGCATAAATTATGCATAAAGTATGCATAAATTACATATAAATTATGCAGAACTTATGCATAGATTTCCACAAATTCTGCAGAAAACATGCATAAAACTTTTTCTCTTAAAACTTCTGCAGAAAATGTGCATAAAACTTTTTCTCTTAAAATTTCTGCATAATTTTTGCAGAGAAAATCTGCAGAAATCCTATAGAAAAATTGTATGCAGATTTTCTGCAGAATTTGTGGAAATTTATGCATAAGTTGTGCAGAAATTCTCCAGAGCTTTTTTTTTCGTATGGGTTGGGATTAGTGATTAGCGTCAGCAAACAATTAGTTTTTCCACAATTACTTGAACCGCAGAATACCGCACGTATAGTGTCTCCATTACTTTATCGAAATTTATGACATAAAGCTTGAGAGGTTGCTCTTTGAAATCCATGTTAACGTTTCACTGACTCAATGACGAATGAGCTCGCTAGCTATAAAAATGCTACATTTATATTTTTGAAGAATGATCACTCACAATCGTCGAAAAAAGTGCGGCGGCAGTCTTGTAAACAAGATCATGAACAGCTTGCCTTTCAAAGCTCACGAACCTGGTGACCAGTATTGCGGACCGGGAATTAAATTAGAGAAACGATTGGCTCGAGGAGATCCTGGCGTAAATCAACTAGACGCAGTCTGCAGAGTGCACGACATTGCTTATTCTCAAAATCGTGAAGACGTCGTGGCGAGAAACGAAACAAATAAAATTTTAGCTAAAAAAGCCTCGGGAGAAAGCAACTGCTTTCGCCGTAGCCAACATTATGAAAGTTAAAAGCAAGCTTGGTATGGGTATGAAAATGTCTCAGAGATATGATATAAAGAAACAAGGTAAAGACTTGAAACAACAACGACGAAAGAAATGTGGAAAAAGTAACAAAAAAACCAAACATTACTTTGAAAAAACTCATTACGGCTGCCTCGAAAAGCAGCGTACGTAGCATAAATCTTTTCTAGTTATTCGCTCAGATTGCAGATTGAAGGGGGGGGGGGGGGGGTAGGGTTTTGAGGGTTCAAAAAAAATATTTTTTATTGCATATTATGAAAGGATAGTAACTCAAGAATGTTGTCTGTTAATATGAAGTCAATCGGAGCAAAACTCACAAAGATATAGCTTTGGAAGTAGGCGTGTCTCGAACGACTACTTGAGCTGTAACCGCTCAGCGGGAAGGCAGCTGTTTCTCAATCTCTTTTGTTATTGTCCCTAAGCAGTTTACAGAAAGGTCTTAGACAGGATCGTTGTAACGGTTCCTGGTGTTGCTTCATTTTCGAAGCAGACGCGGAGTCTAACAGTCGAACCAGCCTATTTGGAAGATTGCGCCGAAAGTTGACAGTGGTTCAGCAATTATCATCGAATTTGCAGCTTCAGTGGCTGCCTGTATTTCAATGAAGGCTGTAAAGCTTATTTAACCTTCCTAGAAGAGATGGAAATCAGTACTGCTTAAGTTGTCATGGATGGCCGCTTCTAACCGACGATATTTGAATGAACAGAGCAGATGAGCGAGCAGCTGAAACCGCTAAAAATAATAGAATTCGCCGCAGACTTGATCAAAAAGAAGCTTTGGACATTCTTGACGAAAGTTCTATACTCTATGGTCCCGGCATTGATGATTCTATGTGAGTAAAATAAAAAATAAATATGTTACTAAGTTTTATCAGGGTCTTTTCGTTACGAAAAACTTTAAACGCGTTTTTCACAAATCGATGTTTTTTGAGTCGGTGCACTCTTTATCTCAAAATCTATTCAACCAATCGTTCTCAAATTTTTTACAGTATTTCCTTACATAATTTATGAGGTAACCCTGTTGAAATTTATTTTTTTATTATTAACAACAATAGTCATGAATTTAGGCCAAAAATCGGTATTTTCCCTTTCAAGTCTTGTAAAAAGTTCAAAAATTTAAAATAAAATGGAAAAACTCTACAGGGATACCTAGAGGGACATAAAAATTAAAGAAAAAACTTTGGTTATTTCATTTCAGATGATCCAGTGCTGAGGTATGACGTGCACCGCAAAATGTATTTTTTCTGAGGCGCTTGCGAAGAATTGCTGCCATTCAATCAATTTTCAATATTTTTCAACCAATATTTTACAGAATATAGCTCAATTACTACTCTTTAATTTACAATAATCAGAAATAAATTTACTTTCACCGTACGCCCAAAAAAAAATCTGTAAAATCCTGTTTTTTTCTGCCTTCAAACCCGCCCCCCCCCCTTAAAAGGAGCTAAGGAAGTTGTAAAAAAGGCTGGAGGTAAACGTAAAATAATAATACCTCGTGTTTTACCAACCCCTAGTACAGTTGGCTCTTCCATTTTTAATTTCATTATTTGCTGTTTTGAGCGCTACTGGAGCTCTAGCCAGAGGAGCTGCTTTAGTAGCAAAAGCAATAAATAGTTCTAAAGCAGCTCAAAATGAGTTAAAGGAGGCTCATGGACATAAAAAAACAATGGAAGCTATTGCTCTAAGTAAAAGCCTTTACTTAAAGCAGTATAGTAAAGGTTATGGTCTCTATCTGAAGCCCTATACTGCTGGTAAGGGTTTAAAAAAAAACTCGAAGGAGTTTTACCCAACCGAGTTCCGTGATGTTTTCATGCGTAACGCATTACCTACTAATGGACCACTTTACCAAGAGAATGAGCTGTCGTAAATTTAGATGATAAAAATGGATCAGTTACTGATTGGGTCGCGTATAAGTAGAAATGTAGTGAGGTTATGCACTTTGACGGTTTTGGAGATCTTCAGGTACCTATAGATCTGTTACTCTATTTAAAAGTGAATAAAATCATGTATAATTATGTTAGATATCAAGAATTTAATACATTCAACTGCGGTCATCTTTGTTCGAAATTTCTATCCAACAAGCTATAAAAAAAAATCTGAGTGAATAAACGTCATTTGTCATTTGTCTGTCATGGAGAGTACATTAACATTGAGTCTCTTAAGAACGTCGTCAGTACTTGAAGCAAATTACTTCCCTCCGATTGAACTAATCCCAAATAAAAACTATGTCCTCGTCTAGTAGAGTTATTGACATTCAACTCAATACTTAATATTGACATTGGACATAATAAATTTTACGTCGGTGAGGAAGGAAAAGAAGAAGAAATCATATTACCGACAGGCAGCTATGAGATAGACGCCATCGAAAGTTTTATCAAAGAAGCATTAGCTCCTAAGGATATATTATTTAGTTTGAAGTCAAACAACAATACTCTATCTAGTGTTATTCAGTGCAGTCAGCAAATAAATTTTGAGCCCGAGGATTCTGTTGCTTCAATTTTAGGATTCACTAGGCCTGTACTTGCTAAAAATAAAACGTATAGTTCTGATTTGCCTGTGACTATACTAAAAGTTAACGCCCTACGTGTAGAGTTTAATATTACAGTAGGTGCTTACATAAACGAACGCAACGTTCAAACTATACACGAATTTTTTCCAACAGTACCGGCAGGATATAAGATCATAGAAGCACCTTCACAAATCATTTACCTCCCGGTCAGCGTTAGAACTATTGATGATTTACAGATACTTATTGTCGATCAGGACGGAAACTTGATTAATTTTCGAGGAGAAGTCGTTACAGTATAAATACACATATAAGCAGTATTATAATGGGCATTATTTAGAACCAAGCAAGCCAGAAAGTCCACAGCAAGCTACCACAGCGCTCATATGTCAGAACATTCAGTTCCTAAAAAGTCTAAAAGTAAAAGTCGTCGGCAATCCTTCACGTGGCGGAAAATATACTGCGTATTAGTGTGTTGCATCCCTTTCTGTGGGTTGTGAGACCTTGACGATGGTGAAAGGGCTTGAGTCTCGTCAGGCCGTTTTTGGGCTACTTACCCTTGCACCGTCTGACTGGAGTGTGAAAGGGACGGAATCCCCGTAAAAAGGACTCTTCATGTGAATGAGACTATTATGACTGTGTATAAATGGGACGGAATCCCCGTAAAAAGGGCTCTTCGGTGCATGAGAAGGAACCCCCGTAAAAAGGGCTCTTCCCTGGAAGTGGAGACTGCATGAGGTGAAAGTGTAGGGATGCGCCAGTGGGCACTAGTGGCCCACAAGGCGACTCCCCGGGACAAGGGGTGCTCGGTCCTGCCTCTGATGCGGGGGAGCAGGTGGCTAAGGCTGGCGAGACGACCAAGGAACAACCCTCGTGGTGGTCGGGTGGGACCCCCACGATACACGTATAAACACATTCATACTTACACGGCGGGGAGTTCTCGGTGGCGCGGGTGTGGGCCGCTGCTGGCCTGGAGGGAGTAGCATCTTGGCGCAGTTGCTGAGGGTACAGGAGATAATTTTGATGAGTCTATTGCTCATTATGTAGTTCACGCGCATCAGCCTTATTCAATGTCACAGTTCAATAATAGCGACGAAATTCGTATTGCATTTCAACATTGAGATTTATGTCTACTACCTTCTCGTAGTAATATTCATATTTGTGGTCGATTAACAAAAGAAAATGACACTGCAGTGACTAATACTAAATTGATCAACAACGCCATCTCTCACCTATTTGAGGAAATACGTTACGAAATAAATGCCATTGAAATAGATAAGGCTAAAAATGTTGGTTTGACTAGTGTAATTAAGAACTGGTTATCACTAAATCCAAGTTAAGGCTCTATTGCTGAAAATGCAAGGTGGACTGCTGATAAAGACGCGACAACGCTCACAAATGAAACAGATTATTTTGATGTAACTATACCTCTCAGTATGCTGTTGGGATTTGCCGAGTATTATCGAAAAATCGTAGTCAATGTCAAATATCAACTCATCATTACAAGATCAAGAAATGACTTGAATTCTGCTATTGTCAAT
Source organism: Sycophila sp. Sp_5 (assembly GCA_018906775.1). NCBI lineage: Eukaryota > Metazoa > Arthropoda > Insecta > Hymenoptera > Eurytomidae > Sycophila > Sycophila sp. Sp_5. Next base: position 27,120 of record JACCID010000440.1, read on the forward strand.
CCAGCAGGAAAACCAGCTACACTTGAAAAATTTCAAATTAATTTGTCTAAGATCGAATGGCTTATGTCTTACGTAGCAGTAGCTGATAGAGAAACAATGAAACTCCTTAATTATATTGGACGCGATAGAGCAATTACTATGAGTTATCGCACTTTAGAATTGAATGAGTATCCACAATTACCTCTTACATCAAAGCATGTTTGAAGCGTTAAGACATCTAATCAATTGGAGAAGCCTTGCTTTGTCATTCTAGCTTTTCAGACGGCGCTACGCACCGAAGTAGCACCGTTGTGACTGAGAGTGTCTCTCTCCCCACGCCGCGGCCGCAGCGCCAGCTCTGCCGACGGCTATGACGTTACTGCGCTATATGTAACCTACATCTGGGCCGGAAGGCCCTCGCCCCCCACTCTACCAACACCTTGACTGCGCCAGATGCCACCTAGTCTATCTACTCCTTTTACCAAGGAGTGGTTTAAATCAAAATCTTTGTTATTGTAAAGTGGATTAGGATACGGAGTCATGCAAGATTTATTTTGATATTTCACCCAAAATGATGGTACGATGTTGATATCTGCCTTTCTACCTTCATTGTAACAGTCCGTGAATTCACAAATTTGATAATGATATTTTTTAGTGTCTTTTATTTTACTACTCATTTTTAAAAATATATGTATGTAACACAACGACACAATACTAGATAACTGAATTTAGAAGATGAAGGTTAAGTCTAAGGACTAACAAATATTTCACTCTTGTCTTTCACTGACTTTCATAGATTGAAACATAAAAGTGTACACACGTGTAAACTAAAGAGCGCTGCAGTCTGCAGCCAACTGCCGGCTATGACAAGCGTACCGCGGCTGGCTGCACTAATGTAAAGTCGGTGCTTTTTTACTATATACATATATACATACTTATACTACACAACGTAATATTTTTAATGCAAAGGAGGCAAAATAAAATGTTTATTTATTTATTTATTTATTTATTTAATAAAATTCAACGGACGAAAGTCCTTATGGTTACATTTGGAAATTACAAAATTAACTTAAAATTAGGTATAAGAAATAAAGTGTAATATAATTATCTGAACAAGAGTTTAATTATGAGAGCATTTGTTCCACACAGACACATGATATAAAGAGACACTACTCAATTAAATTCCTTGGTAAAATCTCTAAGACTAGATTTGAACATGCTAATAGTTACAGATGAAGAGAGGACAGAAGGAAGTGAATTCCAGAGCCTCCTGACTCTATTAACTGTTGAAAAAAAACCAAAATTATTACTACAATACTTTTCAAGAACTTGTCTGTGACTTTTTATATTATAATTTGTTTGTCTTAATTCAAATAATTCAGCAAGTTCATGGCTGTTAAATAAATTATTTTTAACTTTAAAAGCTGTGAGACAATCATAGTACAAGTGAAGTGACATGATTGATTGGAGATTCACTTCCTCTGTAATTTGCTTATAATCATGGGAGAACTTATGCATTGGTTTGTTCATTTTAAATGCTATAAATCTTAAGTACGAGTGCTGTATAGATTCCAACTTTTTACTCATAATAACGCTGTTATACGGATACCAGATGGAAATTAATTTATGCAAATTATCAAGTATAAGATTTACACTGATCAATCAAAGTGATCAAAACACAAAAGTCTTCAAACTAATGTTCAGTATCAAGGTACTAATAACAGTGCACACAACGTGGCCGTATAGGTTAGAAATTTGTAATAACTCTAACTAGCGCAGAACAAACATACGCATTATAGCTTATTTATAAGATGAACTGTCGGGGCTTTAACTTCCCAGTCTCCACAAGAAAATAGACAGTACAAACAATAAACTAATTATTATGCAGTAAATGCTAGGGAGCAATAATCTTACTTGTTATGTTTCGCGCCACCTGGTGAAGAGTTTATAGCCTCCTTTTTTTATTTTTAAATGATAAATGGACTAATTTATTTTTAATTAAATCTAAAGAAACAAACAATTTATTTTCTGTGACAGAAACTTCCCATATGCTTAGTTTTGAAGATTTAATCGGATATTCGTATGTTGATCGCAGTTTTTAAGAATTAATCCACTTACTTGAATACTTTCTGGATCATGCACAAAATAGAATATCTTCTTAATAAATAATGCTGGTGGTGAAATTGGTGTTTTATTCTGATATTTTTATTTTTCTTGTAAGCGACGACAAACTTGAGCCAATGGGTTTGTTGGAGTACGTACCATTTTTCTTAATTTTTCTAAACAGTTCTCAAATGGGAATGCACTCATTTTACTAAGATTGCAGTTCATATTAACAGAATCATCCACGATATGTAAAAGATTGTGCATATTCACTATAGAAATTTGTTTACCGTATAGTATAGGAGCAGCATGAAAAAATCTATTTAAAAATAATTTGGCACGTTGGCCTTCAGTTTTATATTTCTGACTACAAAAAATTCTGAAAGCACTATGGAGCAATAAAAAGTGTTTATATAAATTAACAGGAAGCAATTCTTTTAAAACAAGAGGTCCACAGTATAATTCGGTCGACTTCCACTTATTGGCAAATTTAGCACTTCTTGGTTCTTTGAAATTCCATAGGTATATAGTAAACGTAATTCACTTTCTGATCACCATCACTAACTACATTTTTACGTTATAATTATACTGCACCCGTATTGAAAAATCTTACGTGTGATCTTACGTACGTTCTTACGTAAGGATTTTTAATAGGGACGTTTAAAGCCTTGTACTGTACTAATAGTATCAATACCAATTACGCAAGTGCTCTTCCACACTATAAATATCTGGTGATAGCAATCGCACGTCTTCTATTGCATTAAAAGTGTTATACTGATTTAAATCCAAATTGGTTAAATTTAGTTCATTGTCATTATTTTGAAACACTTCACTATTGTGTTTATCTTCAATTTCTAGACAGGGCAAATTAAAATTCTGATGATAAACATTTAAATAGTCTTGTAGATTTTGCTGATTTGTTGACAATTCTGTGTCCTTGGCTACACTTGCAGTAACGTTACCTATTATGATTTAATTATAACGATATTATTAAATTCAAAAACGGTATTAGTATTTACAGAAAAAGTAAATAATACTTATAACAATACTTACATTTACATTTTTTTGTGCAATTTCAATTTGTCGAGACACTTCACTCTGTACAATTCTGTATTTCCTTTTTCTCTATCTATACTTTGCACGCTTGTCTTCATTGTCCATTTTTACTTTCAATAGGAATTAATATTATTCTAAAGCAAACGGCTCAGACATTTAAACAAAAAATACTTTCAGTACCGTGCTCGATTATAGCGGTTAGACTATTGTGTACAGTCGACGTATACCAGTGCACATGCGATCAACCTTTTTTTTGAGATCGGAGGAAAGTTTTCGCATGCGACAGTAGCGCTAGTCTTTCCAAATTTCCACACCTAGCGAACGAGGGAATCCTGACGAGATCCGTATCGGTAATACGCACCTGCGCCGATGCTCAAGCACAATTCGCGGAGCCCTCATCGGATCCACATTAGATTCCTATGCGATTTCCTCATTTAGGGATAACGTACGGAAACCTTACAGGATCCGCCCTAAAAGAAGGGGACGTCGTGAGGATATTCCTACACGGGTAAAAATCAAATTATCTTTGATAGAATACACAAAATAAATGATTATTTAAAACCGATTAGTGACTTTATATCGTGTCTTAACATTGGAAGCTTAAATGCCAATTATGAAAAATTACTTATATTTCTAAGTAAATTGAAAACAAAACCAATAATAATAATATGCACTGAAATCTGGGAACTGAAATTTTACCAAACTATCAACATTCAAAGTTAGAAAATGTACTATAATCACAGTAACATTAAAAAAGCAGAAGAGGTTGTTATCTATAAAAGAGAAGATGTTACTGAAACAACTGAACTTTAACTTTTATTTCAATTCCTATTGCTGAAAATACCCACTTATTTTTCAGTAGGAATTGAAATTAGAAAAAGAAAGAAGTCTACGCACATTCTACGAATTATAAATCATGTTTTGATGCAATCAGAAATGCTATTAAGGGGATGCCTATCTCAATTTCCGCGCTCTACTATACCGACAATTCTCTATATTCTATACTAGCCTGTAAGGCAAATTTGATTTTTCAAATAATTTTGAAACGGCTTACTTAATGACATTTCTGATTGCATCAAAACATTATTTATAATTCGTAGAATGTGTGTAGACTTCTTTTTTGGCTGATTTCATTTTTTATTGCTGAAAATACTGACTTATTTTTCAATTGCAATTGAAATCAACCAAAAAAGAAGTCTACGCACATTCTACGAATTATAAATAATGTTTTGATGCAGTCAGAAATGCCATTAAGAAAGCCATTTCAAAATTATTTAAAAAATCAAATTTGCCTTAGAGGTTAGCAAAGAACATAGAGAAATGTTGGTATAGTAGAGCACGAACATTAAGTTAGGCATCCCCTTAAGAGTGCTCTACCCCCCTGGCGAAATTAGACGACAGCCAATCAGAGCGTTTGGATTTTCGTGAACGGATTTCTCCTCGAATTTTTAAGTAATTATCTCAAAACTGGAATAATTATAAACTTAAAACTCGGATACAGGGTGGAAAACCGAGATATACCCGAAAAAAATTTTTTTAATGTAATAAAAAAAATAAAGAAATTTCTGCTATCGCTGTCGTCTGCTCTAGCCCAAGCCAGTTCCGAAAGCGCCTCTTGCGGCTATGTTCGGACTGCATCAGCGAGCAAGAGCAGGTCTGTTCCACCATGGCGCGAATATTTAAATTCTTTTAAAATAGAAAGAATATGGCTCAATTATTAAATGTAATTAAATATAATACATTTATTTATTTATTGATAATTTTTATTTGTATGCGGGTACACTTTACACTTTTGTACTGTACTGTAGCTTTATCTGTATTCTGATTATTGACTGGCACGTGACTAAAAAAGAATAAATAAATTTTGTCTTAAAATTTAAATTAAAAAGTGTGTTTAATTTATCTAAAATTTATAGATAAATAGCTTGCACTGCTTTTCTTTGCAGTTTTTATATTATCAGGTTTTAATTTTTGCATAGCATTAGATAATAGGTATTCTGGTAGCTGACTAGGGGGAATTAACTTTTAAACTTAACTTTTAAAAGTAAATATAAACTTAATAAAATTGCTTACAATGTAAAAATTCAAAATATTTTATTGAATTTGCATACCAACTTTTTCAAGTAAGTTGGTAAAAAATTTGCGGGGTGCCAGTGGCTGCGGGCCGGCAGTGGTAACGTTTCTTTCCCATGAGCCAAGGCATTTACCTGCTGCGGTGGACGATTTATATTTTAGATAAATTAAACACACTTTTTAATTTAAATTTTAAGACAAAATTTATTTATTCTTTTTTAGTCACGTGCCAGTCAATAATCAGAATACAGATAAAGCTACAGTACAGTACAAAAGTGTAAAGTGTACCCGCATACAAATAAAAATTATCAATAAATAAATAAATGTATTATATTTAATTACATTTAATAATTGAGCCATATTCTTTCTATTTTAAAAGAATTTAAATATTCGCGCCATGGTGGAACAGACCTGCTCTTGCTCGCTGATGCAGTCCGAACATAGCCGCAAGAGGCGCTTTCGGAACTGGCTTGGGCTAGAGCAGACGACAGCGAAAGCAGAAATTTCTTTATTTTTTTTATTACATTAAAAAAATTTTTTTCGGGTATATCTCGGTTTTCCACCCTGTATCCGAGTTTCAAGTTTATAATTATTCCAGTTTTGAGATAATTACTTAAAAATTCGAGGAGAAATCCGTTCACGAAAATCCAAACGCTCTGATTGGCTGTCGTCTAATTTCGCCAGGGGGGTAGAGCACTCTTAAGAAAGCCGATTCAAAATTATTTGAAAAATCAAATTTGCTTTCGAGGTTAGCAAAGAACATAGAGAATCGTCGTTATAGTAGAGCGCGAAAATTAAGTTAGGCATCCCCTTAATAACAGAGAATCGTGATAGAATATTCGTAGGCTGCCAAAATTACCAAGTCTTCGACATTATAATCACGATACCTTATAGCAGCTGTTCCATATTTGGACATAGGGCCAAGAAGTGTAAAAATCAAGCTACGTGTTACAAGTGCGCTGTCAATAATACGGCAGCAAAATGTACAGATGAATCATTTAAGTGCCCTAATTGTTAATTTCACAATAAAGTTCAATACAAACTATAACGTTAATCACAGTGCAGTAGACATTGAACAGTGCCATGTTTTAAAAAATAAAATTAAAACAAATTTATCGAATCTACAGACTCTCCAACAAGATCCACGTATTCAAGATATTTTGGTAAATCAGAACAACTAAGGTTACTACGATCGGTATATACACTGCCAGTCACATACTTTTACCCCCCCTCGAGCAAAATTGATGAAACTTGAAAAAAAAAAATGTATTATTATAGAGTACTATAGCAAAATAAATAAATCGGACGATGCAATCATTTATATCAGAGAAGATAATAAGAAAACCGTAGAATTTCTTACGATAAACAACTCAATTATAAAAACCAAAATAGCTCTAGAAAACAACAGTAAGTTAGTACTTTCAGTTTTACATAGATCGCATGACCTACATAATAATTTCTTATAACACTCTTTGAAAATGGGTATTACCCAGCGATCAACACAATAACAATATCACCTAATTTATACAATAACGAAGGGAGAGTAGATAACTTTTTTGTCAAATTTAATAAAATAAATCACAGAGATAGTACTGGAAACGCCTTTTAACGATCATTTTACAATCTCCTTATAGTTAAAAGGAAACAGATTCGAGGCTACCAATAAACAACATAATAATTATAAAATTGATTATAGGAAAATTAAGTTATGAAACCTTAAATTCAAATCCTTGTAGAAAAATCTATAGAAAACATTGTAAAGAAACCTGCAGAAATTTCTACAGGAAATCCTATAAAAATTCCTGCAGGTTTTTCTGTAGTTTTTTGCCGATTCTTTTCATTAGGGTATAGTTATAAGGCCCCCTACATCAGGCTTCCTTGTGAAAGCCGCACGTATAGTTTAGACTAGGAATCCGTTTTTGTATGTTTACATAAATTAAGAATATATTTAAAATTGTATTTTTAACTAAAAATCGTTTTATTTTCCTAATTCTCCTTCAATTTCTGTTCCCAGCTTTCGCTGTCGTCTGCTCTAGAACTTATTTATTTTTTTATTGCATTTAAAAACATTTTTGCGGGTATATCTCTGTTTTCCGCTGTGTATCCGAGTTTCAAGTTTATAATTATTTCAGTTTTGAGATCATATTGCAAAAATTCGAGAAGAAATCCGTCCACAAAAATTCAAACGCTCTGATTGGCTGTCGTCTATTTTCGCCAGGGGGGTAGAGCCCTCTTAAAATCATTTGTTTCAAGATTTGTATTAATTTTTAAATTCTAAATAAATAAAACCAATTAAATCTGAAATAAGTAATATATCATGTTGTCTTGATTATATTTTGCTTAAATATTTGCTGAACATCAAAACATAAATCTTCAGTATATTATCCTTCGTTATTTAAGTCAGGACATAGAAAAGAATGAAAAATTATTATAAAAAATATACTGCAAATAATTTATTTCTATTCAACAACTATTGAAAGGATTTAGAATAACAACTTTTTGAAACGCAAATGCTAAATTTTTAAATATTTAGAAAACTTAAACGATGAAAAAAGATTTTTAAATGGAACAAATTGAAGCTTCAATTTCATGTTATTATTATTATTTATTTTTCATGTAATATAGTTGTTAATGTGTTTTGTATTTTTATTGCATTATAAAAATATTTAAAAGTATTTATTATTTGTTGTACACCTACATAATTTTGTTGCTTGTTTTACATGTTATTTATTGGTGCCCATTTAATTATAAGAAAAATATTCTGTATTCAATTAATTGGTTTTTGTAATTCAAATAATAAAAATGTTCATATTTCTCATTCCTTTATGATTTAGTTATTTTCTTACAAATCTATAAATATAATTCAAATATACAGCATTTGTATCCTACCGTTATTTATTATTTGTCGACAAATTTTTTTTTCTCCCAAAATATACACGGAAACATCCTTCCAAGTAATTAAAGTTTTTTGAAAATTAAGATCGATCATTTTATTAAATTATGTTACTGTTTAATAATTATATATTTCTACTAACGGACCAAATAGACTCTATAATCATTCTTTACATACTCCTGATTGCGAAAAAAAGTTCTGTATATGAAACCTAATAGCTGATTTTAATGTATATGTATGTAAAAAATACATCATTAAGAGACTGCAAATCAAATATAATTAATATTGAATTAACGTCATACCTTCCTTGCTCACGCTCAGTCGGTTGAAAGGATTTTTAAAATCAATTTTTAAAAATTAATGAATATTTGAAATAACTAATTTTTGAATAATTTAATAATAAATTTAATTTCATAGTTAATTCCAATGTAATTTTTTAAATTAAAATTATATTTCAAATACCCCATATATAATTAAAATAACCAAAAAAAATATAGGATAAAAATTTAATTGTCAACTCGCGTTTCACAATGTTTTTTTTTCAAAATACAAATCCTTGAAGAGAACAACTTGAACAATATGATTTTTTTACATTGTTCAAGTTTTTCTCGTCAGGGTATTATTATCTGAACTTGTAACTTTGTTCTCTAAATTTAAATATGTGATTTTCCAAAACTTAAAAATTTCAATTGTATCGACGCCCCGTACGAAGAAAATCCCCTGTCTGCATTTTGGCGACGAAGAAAATCTCCTCAGCTGATTTCCCGACGAAAACTATCCTTTTTAGAACTTTTGCGGCGAAAAATATCCTTTCTTGCATTTTTGAGGCGAAGAACATCTTCTTAAACGATTTTGCGGCGAACACTAGCCCCTCTAGCATTTTTGCGACAAAGAAAATCTCCTTAGCTGATTTTCCGACGAAAACTATCCTTTCTAGTACTTTTGCGGCAAAAACTTGACTGTCTTGTCTCTGGCGTTTTTGCGCTTTATTGAAATAAAATAAACGAAGTAAAATCGCTGGTATACTAATAATTGGCTAATGGTTTTAGTTAACGAATAAGCCAAAAATAAGCAATGAATAAACCAACGTTTAACATTAAATTGTATAAAAAAAGGATAACACAAAACGTAAAATAAAATAATTTGTTTAAATAAATGCACCCTCGATTAAAAAGTATGGATAGTATTGGTAGAAAATTGTTTTATAAGATTGTAGGAGATCTTTTTCGTCGGAAAAATCAGCGAGGGGATTATATTCGGCGCAAATTTTGGAAGGGATTTTCTTCGCCGCAAAACTGAAAAGAGATTTTCTTCGTAGGAGGCGTCGGTATAACGTAGCCAAAAGTTTATTTTAAGTTTGTATAAAATATAGAAAAAGTTGATTTTAAGTGTAAATAAAGTTTATTTAAATATTATAAAATGTGAAAAAATAAGTTTAGGTAATAGTTTATATTCAACATGATTAACAATAAAGGATATAAATTCATCTAAACAGATTTAACATATTTCACAGTAATAATTCCTTTTACTAAATGAGTTTTTCTTTGAAGATTCAGATACTTCATCGTGAAGCCCTTCTTTTCTCTTTAAATTATTTTTCAGCTTGTTCGACTTTTGTTTTTCTTGATCCAATTTGTCTTTTTCTTTTTTCAGTTTTTTTTTTGTCTCTTTCCGTTTTCATATAGCTCTTTTAATTGTCTAATTTCCTGCGCTTTATCTTTTTTAAGGATTTTAAAACTTTCTCTTTCCTTATTCTCTTTATTTAATTTTTTATATAATTCTTTTCTGATTTTTTCTTCCAATTCCTTTTACATTTGACTCCTTCTTTGCTCGTTTTCCTCATCATTTACTTCTACTTCTTTATTTTCGCTACTTTTTTTTTATTTCCTATTTTTCTGTAGTAAGGTTTGTTCGTAAGATCTTGCTTAATTATCATTTTAGAACTTGATTGATTAGTTTTGTTTGTTCTTAATGTAGCACATAAAGCTGTTAAGACTTCCCCATATCTTTTATGGGAAATTTTGTATTTGGTTTTTTGCGCATCATCTGTTATATATTCTAAAAAGGTTTTTATAAGTTTTATAAGAATTTGACGGAGCGTACGAATCTTGTACTCGTTGGAGAGCAGAACATAGGGCATCAGCCACTCTATTCTGAGAAGTTAAATCTTAAATTGCTCAAAGGGAGCTTCGATGTTTGCGCGAGTTTGTATCACTGCAATAAGGTTCTGAAGCGATCTTGTGATTATGAGTTCATGCTTCACATTCAAGACAATTTTCTTATAATCTTCAGCAAATCCGAAAATCATACTGGGAGGTACAAAAACGTCAAAGTAGCCAGCATTGTTGTTTACTTGACGCGTTTCTGCTACATCTATCCACCCAGCGTTTTTAATCATGGACGTTTGACTTGGATTGAGTGAAATCCATCCTTTCATAGTAGAAGTCAAGCCGACGTTCTTACATCGGTCTATTTCAATAGCATTTATCTCATAGCGAATCTCTTCAAATAGATGACAGATACCGTTGTTTACCAGCTTGGTGTTGACGAGGGCTGTTCCGTCTGCTTTTGTTAATCTACCAACCACATGCAACGAACTTTGCGATGGTAGCAGATTCAAATCTTGATGTTGAATGGATATTCAAATTTCATCGCTGTTGTTGAACTTGGACGAGGTGTAAGGTTGATGAGCGTGTACCTCATAGTGAGCTACGGACTCGTCGAAAGTTACACCTGAGTGAATGTTTAGAATCTCGGCCATTTTGTTGAAAGCAGCAAAATAATACACAAGTTATTTTCCACCAGGGGCGGCGATTTTTAGTCCTAGACTCTTTAGATACTGCAGGCTCTGCCGTGTTAACTGTTTGGTTTGCTGACGACGACTAATAGGTGGCTGCCGTTTGGACTTGCTTATATACCCACTGCCAAAGAATATCCCCATTATATTGATTTTAAATGAAGTCTGATGCTTATTACTTCCCCACGAAAATTTACTAAATTTCCGTCTTGATCAACTATACGTAATTGTAAATTTTCTATGTTCTTCACGACGATCGGAAGATAAATGACTTGCGATGGAACTTCGATTATCTTAAACCCTGGTGGTACTGCTGGGAAGAATTCGTGTATAGTGTGAACTAGTTCACCGTTTATATAGGCGCCGGAGGTGATGTTACACTCGACTCGTAATGCGTTTACTTTTAAAAAGGAAATCTATTGACTCACTACACTGAATAGTACAGCGGAGAGTATTATTATTTGGTTTGATAGCCAACGATATTCGTTTATCTGCAAGCAAGCTCTTCAAATAGCGCTCAATGTCCTGTACTTCCCAGCTTCCTGTCGGTAAAGTGACTACGTGTTGTCCAACGTAGAACTTATTGTTACCAATGAAAATATTCGGTATTGAATTAAATGTTCAAAGTTCAACAAGACCAAGGACGTAGTTTTCATGCAGTGATAATTCAATTGGAGGAAAATATTGAGTTTCCAGAACGCTAGATGTACCGGTGAGGCTCAGAGATAATGATTCACCCATGATGGTTAGAATAAGAATGACTAAATTACTCAGATTTGCTTTCTTTTATAGAGTCTACGATTGTTGCATAAGAATTGTAAGCAGAGATGACCGCAGTTGAATGTATCATAATCTTGATATCTCTCGCAATTGTATTTGACTTCGCTAACCTTCAAGTATAGTAACAAATCCTGTGGAGGTTGAAGGTCGCCAAAGCTGTCAAAATATACAACGTTATTTCCACGTTTGCGATATGCTACCCAGTGTGTACCAGGTCCATTAACATCATCTAAATTAACGAAAGCTGATTCGTAATATCGTGATCCACCACGCGGTAGAACATTTTGCATGAAAACCCCGCGAAAATTTGGAATTTTTAAAACTTTAGCATACCGGACAATGTCCAAATCGGTTAGCACTCGCTGTGGCAATCTCACTTTGAGGATCTTTTTTTTTGAGGAAGCTTTTTTTTAGACTGATACCTAACCCACTCTTGTGTGGTTTTAGAAATAAACCTTTACCTACAGCTAAGTCTTCCATTGCTATATTATGTCTTTTATTCTCCTCCAATTGCGCTTGCGCAGCCTTTGCATCGTTAACAGCTTTAGCTACTCCCGCTGCTCCTCCAGCTAGAGCTCCAACTGCGCTTAATCCAGCAAAAATTGGAACAAGAAAAGGTAAAAAGCATCCCACCTTTGTCGGAACGGGAATTATTCGCGGAACTTTTATGTTTCGCTTACTACCTGCTTCTTTAACCGCTAAACGGGCTCCTTTTAAAGCAGAATTTATAACATTTTTGGCACATTTGCTTGGAACAATAGAGCTGGAAGCTTGCTTTACTATGTCCTTAAACGTAGTTTTCATTTCCTTTCCAAATTTCTTTTTTCCCCTTCCAATCTTCTTTTTTTTCATTCCCTTTCCAAATTTTGACTTCTTCTTCATACGAGTCCGAAGTTAACACTTCTTTTTAGTCTCCACTTTCCAACCCGTTCCAAATTTCGACTTTAACTTCATAACGTTGGTAACTGCGTAGGCAGCAGTTTTTCACCGACAGTTGAACTCTGGAGACAAGACTCTCCGCCAAGCTTTTTCTGCTAAGACTTTGTCAGCCGCGTTTCGCACCTGAACGTTCTCTCAATTTTTCGAGTAAATGATATCCTGCTCTTTACAAGCTTCGTCAAGAGGATTAATACCAGAATCTCCTCGCGCTAGTCGCTTAGCTAATTTAGTACCTGGACCACAGTATTGATAACCTGGTAAGTGAAGTTCAAATGGAAGCTTGTTAAGAATCTTGTTGACTATCCCGTATCCGCTCTTTAAGTAGTCGTCAGTCATTTCTGAGATTTTGACGAATTCACATGGATTTCAAGGAGCAGACTGTCAAGCTTCCGATAGTTAATTTTGACACTATCGTGGAGAATGAAAATAAACCGAAACGGCACGGCGAATTGTTTCCGAGCAGCATCCGAGCTGTTTTTTGCAGCCTGTCAAATTGCGGAAAAACAAACAGTTTGCTAGCTCTCATAACATATCCGAATGGGCTCAGGTTTGAAAACGTTTACGTTTACTCCAAGTTTGAACCAATCGAAATATAAATATTTAAAAAAAGTCTTGGAACCTCTAGAGGGGATTCAATATTTTCCTTTCAGCGAACATGCCGTGGTAGTATCTCCAGAAGAAGCTCTACCTAATACTATCATGCTTTTCGATGACGTTGCTTGTGAAAAACAGAATAACGTCAGAGCATTTTTCTGCATGGGACGTCATAAGAATGTAGATTGCTTTCATCTTTGCCAATCTTACACTCACATTCCAAGGAGGGACAACTTCAACTTGTTAGTCATCTTTCAACAAGACGACGCAAATCTGAAACATTTGTACGAAGATCACGTCAATTCAGACATGACTTTTGCACAATTTAAGGAATTTAATTTAATTGTTCAAAATGTTGGAACGATGGCGTGTATGGATTTTTCGTGATAGACAAGGATAGTCCAATATTAGAAATACTCATCGCCAAAAGACCCAATCAAACAATTGTAACACCGGAAGATAAGCAAAATTATCGAAAAATTTTAGAAACTACTAATGCTCATAAAAAACGTTATAGAAGCGATGAGTCTATCCGAACTCACAACAATTCAAAGTATAGCGATATTATTGCACCTGTTACGTCCAGGATAAGGGATAGGCTAAATTTATTCGGAAAAATAAATAAACATTTTCAAAGGTTATAAATTTTAATGATTAAAAATCTTAAGTGGAATTACAATGATTATACAATTTTTAAACGCAAGGCGCAATGTTCTAAAGTTAATTCTTTTTAAAATTAATTCATGTACCTCGCAATAAAAGAGATGCGTAAATTCTTGTATACGGTGGGTCGGGTCGGCTGGTCACGGCAGGTAGCGGCGGGTCCCGCTGTCCCTCGTTGCTCCGAGCCGATGCTCTGTCGATGCTCGCTCGCTCCCTCGCTTTCTCTCTCTCTCTCTCTTTCTTTCTTTGTATTGACGGTAGACAGCAGCTTTCCTTGGTTGCGTCGGCGGATCAGTCGCCTAACCCGGCATTGGAGTCTCTGCTGCTATCCTCGTCCCTCCAATGTTAAAGAATAGGCCGTTGCCCTTGTTATGCGTTTTTCCGGCAGGGTGATCGGCGTGCCAGATTTCAAGTCCACAGCGGGCGGTCTCTCGTACTCTTGTCGACGCTCAGAGAGGCTCGTCCCTGTGCAGACTGCTAGCTTCGTAGATATGACTGGCGTCGACAATAATTACTTGCTGTATAGACTCAATACGACTGACGATGCTTGCCCTTAGACTCGGGTTTTTATACTCTTTTAATCCCCTCCATTGATTTCCGATGAGCTGCATTCTTTTGCTCAATTCTTGGGAAAATTCAGCTACTTAATTCAAATGATCATTTCCTGTCAGAAATTCGGACGTGAATAATCATGTGATTTTGCACGGGTATGTTTTCTGCTCTTAGGGCTCATTCCCTAGGAACGGTGTTTGTGTGCAGTGTTTTTCTATTTCGTCTCTTGAATATTGATTAGCATTCAAATATAAATTATTTTTATACGCCGAATACTTGATTGTTCGGTGTCTTATTTCCGTAATAAAATTCCTCTGTAATTCACTTCTGAGGCCTGATTTCGTGAGAAAAACGGGTGCGCTCGGTGCGTTTCTATTTCCTGGTTTGAATATCGATTGACTTCCGTTTACGAATCGTCTTCAAATATTTTAATATATCGACGTATCATTGGAAAATCTTCCTCATCTCTTTTATTGCCTTAATTTGTATTCTTTTTACATTGTACATAGAAATTTTGGTATGTCGTAAATTGAATCGTGTTTACTATTTTTATTCATTATTGGCTTTTTATTATTCTGTACTTTTTCTCTCATTTCTCTACTTATTATTATTCTACGCTTAATTTCTTTTTACGACGTAACACACCTCTATTTCTCGAGCAAAAGAAGGGTGGAGCTTCAGATATATTACAGCAATATCTTCACAATATTTCAATATCACTGGAATATTACAAGATGTACATAATATCGCCAAAACATTCCTTAAATACTAAATTGTAAGGTATGACTTTGCAATATTGCTGCAGTACTATAGTGATACTGCTAATGGATAACTATCGAGCCCAATATTTCTAAGGTACTGCAAAAATATTTGAATGTAATATATGTCAAAGTAATATTGTGATGATATTTTAGCAATCCTACGTTGAAATATATCACAATAAAATATTACTGAGATATTCCATCTATATTAAGCAGAAATAATCGTCTTTAAAATATTCACAAAATATTTTAGCAATATTCAATTATGCTATTTTATTAAAGCTTGCAATAAAATATCATAATAATATTGCAAAAATAATAATCAGATGTATATCATGCAACAATATACCCGCAATATCACAGCAATAATTTAAAGATGAAATAATTGAATATCACAATGCAATATCGCAGTAATACTGAAAGATTGTTGAATAAAGATTTATTGTACAGAAATATTCGTGCAATATTCCAACGACAATTCAAAGGAGATGTGGTTTGAATATTCTAATGCATTGTTGCCATAATACTGCGAAAATATTAAATAGCAACGTATTGTATAGAAGTCTTTGTGCATTATTGCAACAATAATTCAAAGATGAGGTGATTTGAATATCATAATGCAATATTACAATAATACTTTCAGAATATTACGTAAAGTAATATCGTGCAGAAATATTCCTAAAATATTACATCAACAGATTTAAATTAAATTATTTTGAATATCGCACTGCAATATTGGAATAATACAAGAATATTATGTAGAGGAATATCGTGCAGGAATATTCCAGCAATAATTCTTCAATGGTTTAAAACTAAAGTATTTGAATATCATAATTCATATCATTGGAATAATACTACGAGAATATCATAGAGGAATATAGTGCAGGAATATTTTTGCAATATTATATATATTGTTTAAAGAATAATGTACAAAAATATTCCTTAAAAATTACATTAATAACTGAAAGGTAAAGAATAAAACATTTTGAATATCATATAGATGCAATATTCCTTACAATATTATTATTCTAAAATGTTAATTAGAAAATTGAGTGCACGAATATTTCTTTCATATTGAAATTTATGTAGGCAGATGGACATATGCGACGTCCTGCCATGTGATACTAAATGTTATGATAGTTAAGTGCATAACATGCCGGAATTGTAATTTTTTGGATCGGGTTCAAATCCCTTATGGAGCTTTTTTTACATCTTTTTTTTTGTTAATAAATTAAGTTTTATTTATTTTATATGTGAATATTGACTATTTAATAATTTTAATTTTCTTAATTTAATTAGCAAGAATATGTTCAAACAATTTCAATGTATTTAACGTAGTCGCATTAAGTTTCAAGTATAAATCCTAAAAATCTAATGCAAAAATGAATTAAATAATAAATTTTGTACAATAATTATTGTTTAATAATAAACGCTTTTTTTCTCATATAATGTTCAAACTCAATACGACAGATTTTGCGAATTTGTCTTAAGTGCGAAATAATAATATAATATACAATCAAAGACTCGTGGACAAGTGGACTAGGTGTTGGACTCATAATCGGAAGGTCGCAGATTCAAATCTCATCGAAAGAAAAGTTTTTTTCATTTAAGGGGATGACGATTTTAATATATATTTGTAGTTGTATTATCAATTTAAAATAAATTATAGTATAATTAATCAAATTGGTAGTATAAAAATTATACAGATATCCATCGAATATTTGTACAATTTCAATAGCAATATTGCTGCAATATTACAGAAACATCATTTTACAATACCTCTGTGGTGAGTGTCGAAGACATAAAATATTTCTGCAATATTTGTGAAATATTACCGCGACACTCGATATTGCAAAGGATATTCCAAAGTATTATTTCAATATTTCAGTGATACTGCTATAATGTATAGATATCCGTGGAATATTCAATATTAATATCACTGCAATATTACAGAAACATCATTTAACTATATTTCTGTGATGAAAGTGTCGCGGACATTAAATATTGCTAGAATATGAAAGAAATATTGCTGTGACACTCGAGGCAATATTCCAAAGTAATATTTCTAGATTTGTGTGATATTGTTGCAACATATCTGTGTTGTATGGGTCTACCGCGGTATAAAATTGCTAGAAGGGGAACTAAAATGGATTATATATACTGGGACGATCCAAGTGAACTCGTTGACAGACTACGATTGCCAATGGCCGAAAGATCAGCTGGTAATCCTAGTCATACTAACGAAATATAATCGATTATCGAGGATCTTCAAGAAGGAGGATATACATGGTAGCCATTTTAATCAAACCATCCAAAAATTTTCGCCGGTTCACGTTGTACAAAAAATTGTGTAGACAAAAGTAGTTTGGGAAAATGGGGGCCATCTTTTTATGAAATAAGTTTGGACCTTGAACTTTATTTTCAAGCTCATTTGAAGGTCAACTTTTGTTTTTTAAATAGGAAACCCTATTTCTGATACCGGATTTTGAAAGAACATAAAATTTAGAGTCAAAAGTGTTTTTAGCATTTTTTTAACTAAAGTCGCTAATATTTAAACATTTTTAAACTCTTCAATTTTTTTCTCGAAAAGAATGCATCTAATCGAAAAATTACTAAAAATATTATTGATTTAGAATTGCATGAAAAAGAAGGTGGTATTTTTTATTTTTCTAATTAAGTTTTTGGAATATTGTTTTTAAGACAATTGCACAAAATAAAAAATTAGAAAAATAAAAAACACCATCTTCTTTTTCATGCAATTCTAAATCAATAATATTTTTAGTAATTTTTCGATTAGATGCATTCTTTTCGAGAAAAAAATTGAAGAGTTTAAAAATGTTTAAATATTAGCGACTTTTTTTCTCAGAAACTATGCGTTTAGTTAAAAAAATGCTAAAAACACTTTTGACTCTAAATTTTATGTTCTTTCAAAATCCGGTATCAGAAATAGGGTTTCCTATTTAAAAAACAAAAGTTGACCTTCTAATGACCTTGAAAATAAAGTTCAAGGTCAAAACTTATTTCATAAAAAGTTGGCCCCCATTGTCCCAAACAACTTTTGTCTACACAATTTTTTGTACAACGTGAACCGGCAAAAATATCTGGTTGGTTTGATTAAAATAGCCACCATGTATATACCAAAGCGCCACGATAGATCGGTCATTATAAAAATGAGCGTCAACGTATTTGGACGTAGTCTTAAATACGAAGAAGGTACTGCGCAAGGTCCGCCAGGTATTGACTATAAGTTAACTGAAGATGGACACTACGATATAGACAAAAAGAGATTTTGCAACGTTGCCAATCTGTCGAATTGGAAATACAGAAAGTCATAAATACTATTTCTCAGCTTAGAAACGATTTTAACAACTTTAACACGGCTGAGAATTTACGTATCACCGCTCGTGAAGAAATTCAAATGAATATTACTGATACTTTGAGTCGTCAATTCAAGGAAATTGAAGTTATAAAAGACGCCAAACGAGAGATTAATCAAAACATTCATTTGCCTGAGCTTGACTATTGTACATAGTACATGAAAGAAGAGTTGTAGTAGAGGAGTTGCATAAGCATGCGAGACGAAACTATCCCCGTCGGAAAGTTGACGTACGTGGATTGGATGATACATGGCAAGCGGACCTCGTCGAAATGCAACCCCATGCGAAGCAGAACAAATGTTACAAATACATGCTCACCGTTATTGATATTTTTTCAAAGTATGCATGGGCTGTACCTGTAAAACGTAAAATGGGTGAAAACGTAGCTGAAGCTATGAAGACCGTATTCAAACAGGGTCGAAAACCTAAAAATTTACATACTGACAGAGGAAAAGAATTCTACAAAAAGACTTTCCAAGATCTTCTAAATCGTCATAAGATCAAACTGTACTCTACATACACTAATCTAAAAGCATAGATTTGTGAACGATTCAATAGGACTCTCAAAAACAAAATGTGGATACAGTTTACTTTACGAGGAAATTATAAGTGGATCGATATTCTATCTAAATTGATTGCTAAATACAACGACAGAAAGCATCGAACCATAGGCGTGAAGCCGAAAGACGTAACCGCTAAAAACGAAGTTGAGATACTACAACGATTTAAACCAGTATCTCAAGGAAAGAAAGCAAAACTCAAAATCAATGATAGAGTTCGAATTAGTAAATTAAAGCAATCATTCGAGAAGGGCTACACTCCCAACTGGTCAACGGAGATACTTACTGTGAGGCAAATTCAAAACACCAATCCTGTGACGTATCTCTTGAAGGACTACAAAGAACTGCAAAAAGTCAAGTATACACATGTTTACCTTGTAGAGAAAATACTCAAACGACGAAAAAAACGAAGTATTTGTGAATTGGCTTGGCTTCGATAATTCGCATAACAGTTGGATTGACAAGGATAGCATTTAATATATTTTTTTTTAATGTGTAATGGGGCCGCCCCTGGACCTCACCGACGTCCCTCGGTGCGGCAGTGTGCAGCAACGTGCTGCACACGTGCGATGCCGTTCGCTACAAACGCTGGGAGAATTCGAACTCCCGGCCTTCTCAATTGAACTCGAGCGCGTGCTGGAAAGGATCGCGAAAGATCGTCTGCGCCGGCTAGCTCCCGGTCGCAGTTCACGGGGAAAATCGGACGTTGGCTAAGGAAAATTAATTTTAAGTCGAGAAGTAAATATAGTCGTACTTTATCACGAGTCAAACAGAACGGCACTACATGAACGCGATGTCAACAAAGTCGCGGTCGCGCAGGTCGAGATAGCTCGCGCTCGCGCGCGTCGTCGGGCCGATGCCCTCACACACAGCACACGCACACACACTTATGCGCACGCTGCGCCGCCCGCAAATTAGAGGAGAATCCTGGACACGTCTGTCCAGGATACGCGCACTCCTCTTACCTCGTTTGCCGGCCGACCTTGCAAACTCTCTCACTCTCTCTACCGCTGCTGCTGCCGCTTTGGATCCCTGCTGCTCGCCTCTCTCACCTTTCTCGCCTTGGCCGTGTCTTGCGGCCGCTCTCTGCTACTGCTGCTGTCGTTGCTACTTGTCTTCTTTGGCTGACTCTTGGAGCACCTTCCTCACCAGTCAACTCCACGATCTCCCGGGGAAAAAACCGCGCTCAATCCACTCGACACGTGTTTACTGCGCGAGAACTACCAGCAACATGGCGGCTGCCGCGCTAGCCCGCGCGGAGCGCCACTCCTTCCTTCTCTCTCCATCTCGCGCGCCGCTTGCCTACCTACACGTTTCTCTCTCGCACTCACTCGAGCTTGAGCTGCGCGAGCAGCTGCCAAGCCGGGACACCCCCCCCCCCCAGACGTCGCTAGACTCCGATTTGCGTTCGTCTGATGATAAGAGAAGGGATGAGGTAGGGATTGGGATGATTATTTATTGCGCGAGATGTCTCCTTCTATTTCCTTTTTTTTTTGTCTACATAAACCGGGGCCAGGTGCTCCTGAAAGTATGGGCACTCACTTGGGGTACGTACCCCAAGGCACCCACAGATTGTGCACCACCGCACCTTGCCCCCAGTCTTCTTCCTGGGGACCTCGCCTTCGTATCCCCACCGCCCCGTCACTGGGTTGAACGTGGGCGGTGGTATATTTGCGTACTCCCCGGCGGCACCTTCAGCACGGGGAGCTCTTCTTTCTTGAGGTCGGGCAAAGGACCTGTCCCGAGTGGCATCTGCCACCGGTTCGGGGGCATGTGGGCGACGTAGCTGAGGCTCCGGACGATTGAGCTCAGCGACGGGTTCGGAGCTTGGCTTTTTGAGGCCTTCTCTTGCCTCTGCCTCCCGCTGCTGTGCCTTCTCGAGCTCTCGCCGGAGCCTATAAGCCTCGC
The DNA here is from genome assembly GCA_018906775.1 of Sycophila sp. Sp_5. Classification (NCBI taxonomy): domain Eukaryota; kingdom Metazoa; phylum Arthropoda; class Insecta; order Hymenoptera; family Eurytomidae; genus Sycophila; species Sycophila sp. Sp_5. The sequence continues at coordinate 48,155 of JACCID010000440.1, forward strand.
TGTGCGCCTTCTCCCACTTGTCCTCCGCCCTTCTTCTGGCCTCTTCGGCTTTGGCCTTGGCCTCTTCTTCGGCCCTCTTCTTTTTAGCCACCCAGTCGGTTCTGGATTTCTCCATAGCCGACAAGTTCTCCCTCCGGTTGGCCACCCTCGAGAGCCAGAGCTCAGCCTTTACGCGACCCTCCTCTCCCCTTTCGAGAAGAACGTCCAGCGCCGCGTATGCTCTCTTTTCCCTCTCGAGGGCAGCGTCGGAGGCTTTCTTCGCCTCCCTAACCTCGGCCACGATTCGAGCAATGTGCTCTTCTATCTTCAACTCGCGCCAGGCCGAGGTATCTACGGCAGCTGCCGTAGACGTGGGAGACAATAGCCTCCATTCCTCCGGAGTTTGTGACTCGCGGCTCACCAGCTCTTTCATCGGAGCTGGTGTCGGAATCGCTTCCGACGCGGGTGGCTTCCGTTGATCCTCTTCGGGAGCCCTGACCACACCAGTGGAGGCTGAGGCAACTGCCTCATCCACCTCTATCTCTTCTATAGAGACCTTGGTTTTGGCGAGCACTTTTTCTTGGTGCTCGCTCACCAAGGTATATCTTTATCAGCTGTTGGCCTTTACCATCAGCTGTTTCGCCTTCTCGAGGTCCACCTCAATCATCCATTTGGAGTCAATTTGAAACAGAAAATTCCGGGACGTCTCTCATGATCTAGCTTTTGCGTGAGCACGCGTCCGTCTCGGCGTTGCTTCGCCGTGCCCGCTAGTGGCCTTTTCTAGTTTCCTAGGTCTACCAGGACGCCTTTTCGATGTTGCCGGTTCGGTTAGCTTTGTGCTTCGCGGTTTCCCTTGGATTACTGTTACTGTCGTTTTCCTTGGTCTGCCACGCTTCTTCTTTGGTGCTGCTGTACCGTGCTTCTCTCCCACATTAGGAGTCGCCGCATGTTTCTTTTCCTCCACATGAGGAGTCGCCTTTGCAACCAGTTCAGCGCCCTGAACTGTCGGGTTGCTGTCCGCAAACGCCTGTTCTGTCTCTTTTTTGTTTAGAGTCGCATTTGCAACCGGTTCAGCACCCTGAACCGTCGGATTGCTATCCGCCACCGCATCCCTTGGAGGTTGGAAAGGGTTGTCTTCATCTTCACCTGATGCCTCAGGCTCTTCATGGGAATGGTAGTACTTCAGGTCCTTTACATGGACCACTGGATCTACCATTCCCTCTCCATCTACGAGGTCATAGGTGTTTGCTCATCTAATTGCCGTTATAAGGTGTGTATAACCAGTTCCCCTACTTGGAACTCCGTCGGACGGTGCTGTTTGTTGTAATAGCCGGCTTGTCGCTCCTGGGCCGATTTAGAGTTCTTTCCGGCCCATTCTTAGAGACCCCTTAAGTCCGCCATTTTGTCCTGCCAATTCTCCATGGCTTGCTGGCTGGATTTCTGCTTGGCAGCTGCCTCCTGTTTACGCTTAAGGGTCCTAGGCGGATTTGTTTTCTTGCCATAGAGGAGCATTGCCGGACTAACCTTTGTGGAGCTTTGCTTGGGCGTATTCATGGCGAATGTCACTTCTGCGATGTTTTTGTCCCATCGATTATGTTTCTTATGTTTCTATGTAGGACGCTATCATCATCTTGATAGTCCTATTCGTCCTCTCCACCGGGTTAGCCTGAGGGTGATATACGGGAGTATTCGTATGATATCTATTCCGATCCTTGAGGTATTCGTCCACCCTCTTGTTCTTGAATTCTGTTCCATTGTCGGACAAGAATACCTTAGGCACGCCAAATCGTAGGACAATTTTCTCATTAAATTCCTTTACGATTGTGTTGGCATTTGCCTTTCGGATCGGAATCACCTCTATCCATCTGGTGAATAGGTCTTGGAATATTAAGATGTATTCGATACCCTTAGCCGTTCTTGGTAGTGGACCTGTGATATCACTGGCCACCACCTGCCAAGGTCTGGATCTCCCGTATTCCCATCAGTCCTGCTGGCAATCTCTGCTCTACTTTGCACTGTTGGCAAATGCCACACTTGCGAACATAGTCACTTACTTGCTCGTAATATCTCGGCCAGTAGTAAAACCGACCTACTCGGTCAAAAGTCTTTTCTCGACCTAGGTGACCTGCCTCTGATGCGTCATGGCATTCGCGCAATACCGCTTCTCTATTCTCTTCTGGAACGACAAGATTCCAGGCATCTTCGTCATGGAACACCCCCTCTAGTTCCTCCTTGGGTTTGTAAAAATACAAGTTCCCTTGGAGAACCTTCCATTTGGGGTGTTCCCTTGGTTCTTTGGCCACTAAGGCCAGCTGGTGACCCTATTGAAGATTCCTCTTCTTCAAACATCCGCGATAGGGCATCTGGGACCACGCTTAACGTACCTTTTCTATGTTCTATAGTAAGGTCGTGGCCCTGAAATTCCAGAGCCCATCTCGCTAATATGTTGGTTGGAATCTTCATAGTCTGTAGCCATTTCAAGGAGTTGTGGTCCGTCACTACCTTGAGCGGATACCCTTCAATGTACGGGCGGAATTTCTTTATTGCCCACACGACCGCTAGGCATTCCCGTTCCGTCACGGTATAATTCCGTTCCGCCGGTATAAGTGTCCTACTGGCAAATTCTAGCACTCTTTCTACTCCGTCGATTTCTTGGAGTAGAACAGCCCCTATGCCAGTGTCGCTTGCACCAGTGTGGACGATGTATTGTCCGATTTTGTGCGGTCTTTGCAGAACCGGCGCTGATATTAGCAGGCACTTTATCCTTTCAAAGGATGCCTCTTGCTCTTCGCCCCAATGGTACTCGGTTTCTTTCTTGAGGAGACGCATCATTGGTTCCGCAAATTTCTGCAAAGTTTTTTATGAATTTGCGGTACCATGATGCCATTCCCATAAACCTCCTCAGTTGTTTAATGTTCTTGGGAGCTGGATATTCCTTTATGGGCTCTATCTTGGCCGGATCGGGACGAACGCCATCCCGATTGACCAGGATTCCCAAGTACCTCACCTCCGACCGACAGAAAACACTTTTCTCTTTGTTAACTGTCACTCCGGCTTCCTTTAGACGGTTCAACACAATCTTTATGTGTCGGAGGTGGTCTTCAAACGATTCTGAGGCGATGATAATATCATCCAAGTAGGCGAAGGCAAACGGCTCTAAATCATTCCCGATTAGGCTATCGATGAACCATTGAAAGGTCGCGCCCGCGTTGGACAAACCGAACGGCATCCTTCTCCACTGGAACAATCTCAAGCCGGGTACCGTAAAAGCCGTTATCGGTTTTGCTCTCTCAGTCAGCGGTATGTGATGGTACGCTGAGCTGAGGTCCAATGTCGTGATGAACTTTGCCCGCTTGATCTTCCGTAGTATATGGTCCATATATGGCTGTGGATATGCATTTTTATCCGCAAGTGCGTTTACTTTGCGGAAGTCTATGCACATCCTTCTCTTGCCATTCTCTTTCTTGACCATAACTATTGGACTGGACCAAGGACTATTAGACGGTTCTATGACTTCTTGCGCTAACATCTCTTTGACTTGCCTGTGCATGTCTTCTTCGATTTTCGGTGAAACCGGGTAGTATTTCTGTTTTACCGGTTTCGCCGATTTGACATCGATGTCATGCTCTATCAGGCTTGTCATCCCTAGCCGTCCTGGGATTTCGTTGAGGATGTTGTCTACCATCTCATAGACTTGTCATTTTTTCTCTTCCGACAGATCCTCTAACCCAACTGAAGCTAGGGCTGAGATGCCGCCAGCAACTGTTGCGACTTCTAGCGCTACGTAGGTGTTGTCTTCTTTGAAGAACAATCTGTCTAAGTCCGGGTCCAAGACTGCATGGAACTCCCGGACAAAGTTTACACCTACGTAGCAGTCCTCGTCTAATCCGGGCAAGATTGCTACCCGGATGTCCTTTGTTATGCCTGCTATCGTCAGTGGTAGCAGGACATGTCCGATCAAGGGGCAGCGCCTTCCTTCTGCAAACCGCACCTGTCCTGCTTTGGTTTTTGATAGACTCCGACCGAGGCTGGTGGCAATTCGGAGCCCTATCGGCCCCATGACCGTGCACGAGGCTCCAGGGTCATACAATGCCCTCATCCGATAGTTTTCTATTTCTATCGGAAGCCACCATCTTGTCTCGTCCTTGGCTTGGTAGTCAATTCCACCAACTTCTCCTTCAGAGATGTCCTCCCAGGATCCATCGTCGGACTCTTCCTGGAAGGTTTCGGCTATCTTCGGTTGTATTTCCGGCATTCTCGGCCGTTCATCATCTGAAGGAGTTCTCCCTTCCTGAACGTGAGGATGAGAGACGCTCGCTGTTGAGCCACAAGTCCACTCTTCCTGGTAATCTCCGGCAGCTGCCGAGGATTCCAGAAGAGGGCTAGACTTTGGCTCAACCTGATCGATAGCACCTAGACTCGTCGCATCAGCGGTTGGTGGAGTCACTTGCGACATGTAGACGGAGGGGACTCCCTCTATCCGCCCTTGTTCTCGTTTCCCGAACATTTGGGACAAAACTTCATTATCCAACCTAGTTGAACGCAGCCATTGCACTCTAGACCTTTTGTAAGGTCTAGCCTCTTGCGGTCCTTTGGGGAATCCTGAGAATCCTTATCCTTCTTTTTATTAGAATTCTCAGTTTTTCCCTTCCCAGGTTGGTTATTGTTTCTTTTAGCACCGGTCTTTGGCGTCGATTACTTAAACTTTGTCCGGGAGTTCCATGCAGTCTTGGACCCGGACTTAGACAGATTGTTATTCAAAGAAGACAATACCTACGTAGCGCTAGAAGTCGCAACAGTTGCTGGCGGCATCTCAGCCCTAGCTTCAGTTGGGTTAGAGGATCTGTCGAAAGAGAAAAAACGACAAGTTTATGAGATGGTAGACAACATCCTCAACGAAATCCCAGGACGGCTAGGGATGACAAGCCTGATAGAGCATGACATCGATGTCAAATCGGCGAAACCGGTAAAACAGAAATACTACCCGGTTTCACCGAAAATCGAAGAAGACATGCACAGGCAAGTCAAAGAGATGTTAGCGCAAGAAGTCATAGAACCGTCTAATAGTCCTTGGTCCAGTCCAATAGTTATGGTCAAGAAAGAGAATGGCAAGAGAAGGATGTGCATAGACTTCCGCAAAGTAAACGCACTTGCGGATAAAGATGCATATCCACAGCCATATATGGACCATATACTACGGAAGATCAAGCGGGCAAAGTTCATCACGACACTGGACCTCAGCTCAGCGTACCATCACATACCGCTGACTGAGAGAGCAAAACCAATAACGGCTTTCACGGTACCCGGCTTGGGATTGTTCCAGTGGAGAAGGATGCCGTGCGGTTTGTCCAATGCGGGCGCGACCTTTCAATGGTTCATAGACAGCCTAATCGGGAATGATTTAGAGTCGTTTGCCTTCGCCTACTTGGATGATATTATCATCGCCTCAGAATCGTTTGAAGACCACCTCCGACACATAAAGATTGTGTTGAACCGACTAAAGGAATCCGGAGTGACAGTTAACAAAGAGAAAAGTGTTTTCTGTCGGTCGGAGATGAGGTACTTGGGCGTCCTGGTCAATCGGGATGGCGTTCGTCCCGATCCGGCCAAGATAGAGCCCATAAAGGAATATCCAGCTCCCAAGAACATTCAATTCCCATGAAGAGCCTGAGGCATCAGGTGAAGATGAAGACAACCCTTTTCAACCTCCAAGGTATGCGGTGGCGGATAGCAATCCGACGGTTCAGGGTGCCGAACCGGTTGCAAATGCGACTCTAAACAAAAAAGAGACAGAACAGGCGTTTGCGGACAGCAATCCTACAGTTCAGGGCCCTGAACTGGTTGCAAAGGCGACTACTCATGTGGAGGAAAAGAAACATGCGGCGACTCCAAATGTGGGAGAGAACCACGGTACAGCAGCACCAAAGAAGAAGCGTGGCAGACCAAGGAAAACGACAGTAACAGTAATCCAAGGGAAACCGCGAAGCACAAAGCTAACCGAACCAGCAACATCGAAAAGGCGTCCTGGTAGACCTAGGAAACTAGAAAAGGCCACTAGCGGGCACGGCGAAGCAACGCCGAGACGGACGCGTGCTCATGCAAAAGCTAGATCATGAGAGACGTCCCGGAATTTTCTGTTTCAAATTGACGCCAAATGGATGATTGAGGTGGACCTCGAGAAGGCGAAACAGCTGATGGTAGAGGCCATCAACTGGGCATTTGCCCAGGAGGAGACGCCGCCGGCTGGGGAGGTCCTGGCCAACCTCATGGAGGCAATCCACCTCCAAAGATATACCTTGGTGAGCGAGCACCAAGAAAAAGTGCTCGCCAAAACCAAGGTCTCTATAGAAGAGATAGAGGTGGATGAGGCAGTTGCCTCAGCCTCCACTGGTGTGGTCAGGGCTCCCGAAGAGGAGCAACGGAAGCCACCCGCGTCGGAAGCGATTCCGATACCAGCTCCGATGAAAGAGCTGGTGAGCCGCGAGTCACAAACTCCGGAGGAATGGAGGCTATCGTCTCCCACGTCTACGGCAGCTGTCGTAGATACCTCGGCCTGGCGCGACTTGAAGATAGAAGAGCACGTTGCTCGAGTCGTGGCCGAGGTTAGGGAGGCGAAGAAAGCCTCCGACGCTGCCCTCGAGAGGGAAAAGAGAGCATACGCGGCGCTGGACGTTCTCCTCGAAAGGGGAGAGGAGGCCAACCGGAGGGAGGACTTGTCGGCTATGGAGAAATCCAGAACCGACTGTGTGGCTAAAAAGAAGAGGGCCGAAGAAGGGGCCAAGGCCAAAGCCGAAGAGGCCAGAAGAAGGGCGGATGACAAGTGGGAGAAGGCGCACAGCGAGGCTTATAGGCTCCGGCGAGAGCTCGAGAAGGCACAGCGGCGGGAGGCAGAGGCAAGAGAAGTCCTCAAAAAGTCAAGCTTCGAACCCGTCGCTGAGCTCAATCGTCCGGAGCCTCAGCTACGTCGCCCACATGCCCCCGAACCGGTGGCAGATGCCACTCGGGACAGGTCCTTTGCCCGACCTCAGAAAAGAAGAGCTCCCCGTGCGGAAGGTGCCGCCGGGGAGTACGCAAATATACCAGCTGACGAGCCGTGACAAATGAAAATACTAAAACTAATAGATAATAATGTACTTGAAAGGATTAATAAATAAACATTATTTTATATAAAATATTCTTTTTTATATAATAAACTTTTAAAAAAATTTAATACCGCCGTCTCCTAAAGATTTTATAAATAACTGCATTTTATTCGCAGTTTCCTGCAGTTTATAATAAAAATCTTCGTCTTCCTTTAGAGCGTCCGAAACTTGTTTCGGAAGGAAGATTTGACATGCATTGTCCAATTCTGCCACTGCTGCTTTGCCGTATGGTGTGTGGACCATCTCAAACTTGGTGACCATATAGGAAAGATCCTTGTCGAGGTCTTGGAGTTTCCTTCTGCGGAGATATTTTCCGCTGCCAATGGCGTTCAGTTGCTCCATATTCATGTTTCTGTAAAGAAAAAATAAAATATATATAAAAGTTCAAAAAAAAATTCAACCTAGTTCAAAAAAGTTCAAAAAAGTTCAAACGAGTTCAAACGAGTTCAAACAAGTTCAAAACAAAAGTTTAAACAAGTTTAAACAAGTTTAAAACAAAGTTTAAACAAGTTTAAAAATGTTCAAATAAGATTAATAGTATTAATTTAGAAAATTACCTTAATTTATGAAACGTCCTCTTTAACTGCGGGATCTTTTATTCGGTGGCTCGTACACCGCCTAGACTGTCTGCAGTGCTTCCAGCAAGAGCTCGTCGTCTTCAGACGTATTGAACAGACTGAGCTCTGACTCCTTGTTATATAGACGGCTGGAAATCGGCGGCTCGACTGCTGTAACGTCGGGATTGGCTACCGCTTCTTCACCGCTTAACTCCTCCTCCTCGATGATTGAATAATGACCCCAAGGCGGAGTATCCGTCTGTCCCTCCAGTAGATGGCGCTTGTCATCGTGAGCTCTTAGAGCAATTTTATTTTCCTTTTCTGTGAAGAGCTGGTGGAGATGGCATCCTATGTTGCGCTACTCTCGCGTAACGATTTGTTTATTTCGAAGACACTTGATGTAATCGTCGAAGGTGCTAGTAGCCTTTACAACTGACGTCTTTACTCCTCTGGCCTTCTTAATCTAACCTTGGTTCTGAATTGGAACGCTTTACATTTTGCTTCTTAGTCCAACAAACTCCAGCATGACGTTTCCATTACACTCGTCCTTCATCAAGCCAACAATCTTTTTGTTAACGCGAGGAATGTTGTAGACGTTGGATTCTGGATAATCTGACGTGTCGAACTCGTGGAGGTCACGTCGCATCACCTCATACATGTCAACGTTGCTCACCTCGTACACCAGGCTGTCTGTATCCGTGAAGGGAAGTTTACACGTCGGTCCAACTTGTTTCAAGATGTAATCGTAGTGAAACCGATATACCAAAGTCTTGGACAAGTCCAACACTGTAATACCAATGTATATCGGTTTCTTTATACAGACCTCTGTTTGAAGTAACTGGACCGCCACTAGGTTTTCATCAAAGATTGAATAGCGGTGAAAATCCGGCTTGGCGATGAGGGCCTCTGCACCGTAGCGTTCAGTCCACTTATTCACCAGCTTGACATCAACGCGCTTGCGTTTGTTCTACATAGTCTTCCCGTAGACGGCGTTATTAAAGAATTTAAACAACATCTTCTCGAACTCGTTCTTAGCTTCCTTACGCTTCGAACTGTTCAAATTGATGTAGCTCTTCAACCAAGGACATTGAGAAAACTGTAGAGCTCGATGAAGCTTCTTCAAGCGCATACCATGTGCAAGTGCCTGCTTCAATGCCTGGTAGTGCAAGACGTAACGCTCTTTGTTGTGCAGAGTAGTCATAAGCTTTTTCTGATCAGAGTTAGGTGGCGTCATATGCTTAGCGCAAAACGGTAAATCCTTGTGAGCATTGTGAATATTTTCAGGATACTCCAAATCCACTTCTAATATGTAGCCATCGTGACTGTCATCGGGGATAGAGAAAAAGTTTGGTATTTCCACGTCATCTACCCAGTGAAATCCACCACATGGAAGAGGCTCGGTCATCGCCCAGCCGTAGAGATTATTTACGTCATAATACATGAGATACTTTTCTTCCTCATCAGGTCGAAATCCTTCCTCCATGTATCGATTGTTGGCCTTGGCGTAGCGATTGCAGCATTGACTGATACCTCCACGAATTCCTCGCTCGATGAACATTAACATATCGACGTCCGTCAGCAGCTCCAGCTGCACCTTTGTATACTTGAGCATAGCGTCCCAAGTTAAACCGGCCGTTGTGTAGTAGTTCCAAACTCTTTTAGCGCGCTGATACTCGCTCTCGTTGATGTCTGTCTCATACAAGCTGCTGTAGAAGTCTTTTATGGCTGGAAGTTGCACTTCCTGAAGCTTATCGAGAGTAGAGACGTAGTCGTAGGGAAAAACACCTTTCCTTTTTAAAAGCTCAATCTGCTCGGAAGAAGAGCCATCATCCTTGAAAACTCGTTCGACAATGTCCAGTCGCTCCAAATATGACGACAATTTGTCCAAAGATGAAGCCATAAACCTGAATGAGTCGATGAAGCGCAGGTTGATGTCAGTGCCTTCGACGAACTTTGTGAAGGAGATGTACTTTTCCTTAGTTTGAGGAAGAAGTTGCACTCTTCCTTTAAAGCATGTCGCGATCTCTCTGATGAAGAGATGAGCATCATATCCACTCAAATTGTAAAACATAACCGGCACAGTTCTAGAGTCTTGAAAATTGAGGTTACATGAATTATGCGCAGGTCTATCTATAGAAAAACAAACATATCTAAAAGAAAAACAAAATTAATTTTCTTTGAAAAATGTTTTAATTAAAAAGTAATAGCTGATTTTAATACTTACTCTCCAGTGAAATGGCAATGATCTTTGATCTTTTTCTCCTTCTCGGTAAAAGGTTGCTTGCAGATATAACACTCTTTAGCTCTACCAAAATCGATAATCTCTTCTATAGTCAAATTTATCATCGGTTGGGGATTGTTATACATATTCTGCAACTTTAGAGCAAGAGTGTGTAAATTTTGAACGAACCAGGTGGCTGGAGCCACTGAAGTATTATTCTCTTGTCGATAGCTCTTGTACTCGGAGAGATTATCGTCAAAACTGCATTTGACGTAGTATCCCACGCTGTACCCTTCATGCTTCTGATAGGCACGTTCATCTTCAATCGGCCGCAGGAGTGATTCAAAATCAGCGTATATCACAAACGGGACTCGACTTTGATATGCAAAATTTTTAAACTGCAATGTATTGTTATTCTTGCTGGGAAGAGCGACCTTACACTTGTTTACGTTAGTACAATCGATGACGTGTTCAGTTATTTTTTCGACATTTACGAAATAGTGCAAGCATCTATGACAAATGTGTTTGGTATGACCATGAACTGATAATTATTTGCTCACCAACCTAGATAAATTTTTTATCCCTACGTAGTGACTTTTGCGCACAAAGTCGTAATTATCTTGTTGCTGCTCATCCTCATCCTCATCGTCGTAGTCATTTTCTATCAGCAGCAAGTTTACATGTTTATCACGCTTTGTAGTTATCAGATGTCGAGGAAAAACATTGAACGTACGCCCCTTCTGCTTCAGGAAATACAGATTGATGGATACGTCATTCTACTGTTCAAACTTGATAATATGTCTTGGATCAAGCGGGAACTCGATTCCTTTTTAAAAAATAATTATATAATTAAATTATTATTAAAATGTTTGATGTCCTGCGTTATTTCACCATCTTTCACGATGATGAACTCAGCTGACAAAACTGCATTCACTTTCAAAGATGTATGCACCTTCAGCAGTCGTGGAATTCGCGAAGTAAACTCATGTTTAGCGTCAACGTAATAACATAGGTCTTGATGCGATTCTCAAAGGCACCCTGAACCTCGTCCCAGCTGACTGCTACCTCTTCTTCTTGAGGAGCTAGTCCACCTCCTTGCCGTGGCTCTCGAAGTTGGTGAAGCGTACTCGTAATGAGAGCTATCGCGGCCTGCAGCTTCTGTCTGTCTGCCACAGACAAACGAGAGGAACAAGCTGCAACGGTTGCTTTGTTCAAAGCTTTCTCACCAAGATGTAGCCATCTCTTAACGTCCTCAGCATCAGCGTCGCCGGCCATCGTATAAAGATACGATTGCCATAACATCTGAGCCGTGTCCTTAAAGTATTGCGCCATTAGGAAATTAATAAATTTCTTAAGAAAGTCTTCGGGTACAGGTCTACTCGCTGAGAGAGAAGCTGAAAAAGTGTGATTTATTTTTGCGAGTGATCTCCATTTATACCAAGAGGTGGATGCTCATCGATAGCGATTAGACAAGAAAGATCGACAGCGATTGGGCAAGAAAGGTCGTCAGCGATTGGCCAAGAAAGATCGTCAGCGACTGGTTAGCTGCTGCTCGAGTCTAGTGTATAAAAGGATGAGCATTCAAGCTATAAACCACAGTTCAGCGAGAACTCTCTCTCAAGATGCAGTTTGTCGTGGATGTACAAGGCTTTCAAGTCGACGGTAGTTTCATCTTTAAGGAGGTTGCTGTCTTGACTCTCGAGGCAGAACCGAGACCACAAGTCTACCTATTCGATCCACCAGTTGCTTGGGACGAGATGACAAAGCAGTCCCAATGCACTAATCTTTGGCTCTCGAGCGACTTCCACGGTCTACTGTGGGAAAAAGGCAACATACCTTTTGAACGAGTTGCTGAAACAATCAGAGAAGCGATTAACGATGCAGAGATTATATACACTAAAGGTCTTGAAAAGACCAAGTAGGTGCAAAAGTTGCTTCCAAATGTGTAAGTATACATTTTCAAAATCAATAAGATGCTTTATAACAAAAAAAATAATACTGTTGAATATTTTAGCCCTGTACGCAACATCGAAGACATGAGATGTCCTTCGCTTATAACGATGGCTAAAGATGGACCGTGCACCAATCACAAACGTCTTTTTACGAATGGGAAGGTAGCTGTGTGTGCTACTGCAAACGCATTTGCAATAGCCCGATGGCTGGTACAACATCAGCTAGTGGATCTCCATCACAACTCAATGTTCAATTAATAATAAATAATAAGAATTAAAAAAATAAATAAAAAAAATAAATCAGCCCTTTTCAGGGCTACCAAATAGAATTAAACACAGAATAGACTATGTATTCTATGTACAAAATAAATGTTAATAATTAGTTAAAATAAGCTTCTACTGTATTTTTTTCTGATTCTACTAAGCAAACTTTCAAATTTTCTTCATCGAAGAGATTAAAATTTTTTAAGAGGTTACTGTATTTTTTTTCTGATTCTAATAAATGAATAGTACTATGAGAAAAAAAATTCAGCTCTCTATCTTTATAAGTTTAAAAGATATAATTTTTTCAAATTTTCATTTCGATGGACTCCGATGAGTCAATTTTTCAAATTATCAAATTTTCTTCATCGAAGAGTTAAAAATTTTTTAAGAGGCTATTTTACTTTTTTTATTAAAATTTATATATATTAATTTAGTTTATTAAAATACTTGAGAATTATTCCAAACGTTTAAAATGTTTGATGGTCCTGAAAAGGACCGTTTGTGGTCCTGACAAGGACCAGTTATCGCTTACTGCGCCGTAGCTGCTGCATGGAACACCTTCTACTCTTGCTTCGGCTCCTTAGTTGAATATTTACTGGATTATTTTCGAGTATCCGTACTCGCCTTTTCTGTGATCTTTCGACCACAGAAATTTTCTTTGTCACTTCTTCAAGTGACGGAACTTTAATAATTTCCTTTTTATTCAACAAGGAGACCTCAGCTAGAGGAGGACGCGGCGGTGGTACGAAAAGGGTCGGACGCGTAGGCTGCCTCATATGTGCGGTCTCCAAGGGATTCTGAAAATCTCTTGGTTGCACAGCAAGCATCTTCTTATTAACATCTAAGACCTGGGGTTCGACTACAGGCTCCGACTGTGAATCTACTACATTTTCGCAATGCAAAGCCTCTGCAGCTTTACTCGAACATCTTTTTAAATGTCGAGTAGCTAAAGGGCTAGCATTACGAATATGTAGCCGCCTCCTGTTTCGCTTTAACTTCTGAGCGGCCGACCGTCTTCGCCGAGACCGCTGCTGCGTCGTTGGCTGCTCCATTGCTGCTAAGCGAATGAGCATTTACTTTTGCAGAGTTAGTTATATAGTTTACAAAACATTCGCATGCGCAGCAGTTTGATAAAATTTTGTTGAACACTGGTCTAGTCGGGAGGCAATGGGGAATTCCCCGTTCCAGTCGTCTAGACGGCCAACAGTCTAGTCGGGAATCATCGGGGAAAAAACCCACGCAACCCATTCCAAACGTCTAGACGGACTAGCGTCATTTAATATTTAATTTAAATAAATAAATAAATATGTATATGTATATAACAGCGTCTTAGTAGCTCTAAAAAGAGTTGATATCGGTGGTCGTCGACGGCGGCTTCGCTAGCCAGAGCTCCGGGAGCAAGCCCGCCAGATGTCTAGCCTGCTCGGCTCCGCCGCCGCTACCGCCGCTGCGCGCGCAGCTCCGCGTCGTCGATTGCGCTGCCGCGTGCGCAGCTCCGCGTCGCCGATCTTGCCGCGCCATCGCCGATGCTGCCGCAGTGCGCGCGACTCCGCGCCGCCACCGCTACCGCCGCTGCGCGCGCAGCTCCGCACCAATCGCGTCGAAGCCACTCGGCTTGCAAAAACATATAAACTGCGGAACTTTGCGCGAAAATTTATTCTTCAAGATGCCTTTCTGCAGCAAGGGATACCGACGCATCGATATACCGATAAACGAGGAGGTTGAGGAGATGGTTATCCCCTTGACTCCGGAGTCCCTGGAACCGACGTCGCCGGATGTCTCGGACATAGAGACATCTCCCGATGAGGCGGACACAGCATCAACGGTGCTAGTCACCTCTTCGTCGGAGGATGAGACGTCGAGCGTCGTCGTTTTAGAGTCAGACTCGGAGTCCATTTTAATCATAGACTCGGTTGGTGAGAGCGACCGAGTTTCTGAGGAAGAAGAAGCAGCATTGCAAGAGCTACTGCGGTCCTCTTATAGCGAGGACGAGGAATCCTTATGGGCTCCGTTCATTCCTCCGCAGTATATAAAGTTGGCGACGCCGAGACGTCTCAGCAAGAGGAGGAGACGGGGTGACGACTACGACGACAACGACGACAACGAGAGTGAATATGTCCCGGCTATTCACCGTCTTCAGCGATTAGATTACGATGCGGACGACGAGGCGTAACAGCGTTTTTTAAGGCTACAATTCAATCGGCCATTTTCAGGGCCACACAAATTTATTAAACGCTTGGTGGAAAATATTGCAGTTTAAAAAAATATAAAAGGAGCGAGACTTTTTTAGATTTAGTCAATATCATGCAGTTCAGCGTTGAGGACGTTTGGTTTCTTCGGCGGATCGCCAATAGCTTGCGGGATAATCCATCCTTGTGGGAAGATCCTGAATTCATCTATCTACTGGCCCAAACTGCAATGCGGCGTATTTTGCAGTTTGGGTTAGAGCAGAATAGGTTGGACAGGCGGCGGACCGCTGAGCGACGACGATCGCCGCCGACCTCGCCGAAGCCCTCAAAATCCCGTTGACGAAATGAATAATCAGTACTTTTAAGGACTAAAACCAATCGGTCCTTTTCAGGACCACCAAATTTATTAAACGCAACAAATTATTTTGAAGTAATCAGCTCTTCTCAGAGCTATGTATATGAAATGAGAAAAAAAATTAATGCCGCGATTATACGTACAATCCCCTGTGATAGGGGAACGGTAGGGGCCGGGGTTTGCACCTCTCTCCCTATCACAAAGCGGGAAAACGGGTTACTTGGGGTGCGTTCCCCCGTTCCGCTTCGCCCTTTTCCCTTTTTGAACGCCTTAACACACGACTATTACTATTACCACTACACGCATTAATGGCTTTCCGCTTGGCTGCTGCTCCACTCTTTCCGCTCCACTACCTATAACCTAAAAGGGGATCCTCCACGTTGCCTACCACCTCTTAATTTTGTTGAGCGCCAGGCGCCGTATAGACGCCACCGGATCACGAACTCCTCGCTCCGGTTGAGATTTCTGTTTCCCAGGGTTCGGGGTCCTCCCGAGACTACCACGTTCACGCACGCATGTACGTGGCGTTTGCTGCACGCTCCGTTGACGACGCGGATTCAGCTGCTCACTCGAGACAGCCGGTGCACTTGCGAAATTGTTGAGAATCAGCTTCAACCCACCAACTTACAACACACTCAACACTTAGAAATCAAACTCGAACACTTGTGAATTTTATCTAAATCATATATTGCCTCCTGGCGTAGGGGAATACACTTGTTGGGACTTTCGGAGGGGAATTTACAATTTTGAGGGAGAAATAACCCAATGAGGGTGTGCGCGGGGCTCACCGTCTCAAAAATAAACTCTCTCGTCCTAACTAAATTCTCCTCGGCTCCTACTCCTCACGACTCGCTAACTCAAAGAAAAACTCTCGAAAATTGCGTCCGGCTGCAATGCAAGCTTTCGGCTGAATGGCGTAGCGTCGCGGCGACGAACACTTCCGTGACGCCAGCCCTTACTCCCTCTCACTCGCTCTCGCATTCTCCCTATACTCTCTCTCTCTCAAGGGTCGCCTCGTCGACTCGTTTCCGCCCGCACCGACGATACGAGCGACGATTGGCTGCGCGACGTCAGCGCATCCACTCAAAAATCGGTCAGCGCCAGCGCGAGCGCGAGTTAAAATGGAGCGCGGCGCTACGTAATTTTCGCGCGAACGTTGGCCGCCTGCTCGACTCGCCGAGCTCGTCGAGCAGCGCCAGTGACGTCACGCGCGTAGTCGGCCGCTCTCTTTCGCTCCATGCTTCGCCGATATTCCCTCTCTCTTGCACACCTCGTTCTCTCTCTCGCGCTGATACGCGCGCGCCACCTCGACTCGCGCGCCGACTCGCCTACTCGCTCCGTCTCTCTCGCACCTACACGTGCGCGCCGCCTCGACTCGCGCGCCAACTCGTGTACGCGCGCTTTCTCTCTCGCACTCGTACGCATGGTCCGCGCTCGACCACGTGCTGCGCGCGGACCGAGTGTATGCTTCCCCAGGTGCGCGGCGCACCCTGGGGAGTCGCGGCGCGTCGTTGTAGTCGCGGGTGTTGTGTGTGTCAGTGTGCGTGTATGTGTTTGTGTGGGGATGTCGCCAGGGCGGCGTTCGCGTCATCGGTGATAGCCATCATGGCGGCGTCGGTCAGCTGGTCCTCGTGGCCTCGCCGCGTCGTCAAGCCGTCGCCGTCGCCTCTTCGCCAGCCGTCGCGATACGCCTCGTCAGCTGCTCCGCTCCGTCGGCTATGTCTTGGTGCGGCCGCCTCCCTGCGGCGCGGCCTCGACGAAGTCCCGGCGGCCTGGCTAGGCTCAGGCGGCATCCTCGCACGTGCTCTCTCTCTCTCGCACGCATGGCTGGCAGGTGCGGTGGCGCGTCGTCCGCTCCACACCTGTCACTTTGGTGGGCCTACAGTGTGCAGAGAAGCTCGACGTTAAATAATTTATTAACGTCGACGCCTTCTCAGCCCTTGAGACCCTCCGAGAGAGAGAGAGGCCGAATCACTCACGTGTTAAGACGTGCAAATGCAACGTCACAAACCCCCCCTCCCTAAACGGGACATCCCCGATGGACCGTTTATACGCGGGAAGCCGGGAAATGGAGTGATTCGGGTCTCCCGAAGTGTCACCAGGCCAGGCGTCGATAATTAGAGGACACAGACACAGGGGTAGGTTGCCACAACACAACCTGTACGCGGGTTTACTACTCCATCACCTCTACTACCTCCAAATCTACACACTCAGTGACTTACGCTCTACCATTTTTCTCGACTCCTCTTCATACTCGTCTGCAACACAAACAAAAAATTTTTTTGGACCAGGGGTTAGGGTTGGGTTTTTGGGAAAGGGTACTTTGGGGTTTTCTGGGTTTTTCAGCTCGCGGGGTAGGGGTTTCGCTCTGCGTGCGCGGGGTTTAGGGGTGGGTATAAAGGGGCTGAGGATAATTAGTAGCGCTGTGAGGGCTGGCACCGACTTCTGCAACATGGGCTCTTGCTCCGGATACTGGAGGGGTGGTGGTACGGCTGGGGCGAGGAGCTGGTGGTCGGTTCTTCTTTCTTCTACGCCTCTCAAAGTGTCCTGAATCACGTCTCCTCGGCTGCCTTCAACTCCTGCGCCTCCAGGCTCTCCCAAGCGATTTGAGCCCCGCTGGTTGTCGGTCGGGACCTCCGCTCTCTCAGCTGCTGTTTTTGGGGGGATACAAGGGGTAAAGGGAGTCACCAAAGGTGAGCTACGCGGGGGGGGGTTATATGTACACGGGATCTCTTCTCTCTTCCTTCTTCCTTCTTAGCTCCTTGGAGGCGGCGGTGGGATATCCTCCGCGGCCCCGTACGCCACCCGCAGGCCACCACTCCTGCATCTCTGGGAGAGGTTGCTGGAGTGGTGGAGGATGCGGGTTAGGTCCTCTCGTCGCCGCCGAGCCCGCTGATCCTCCTCAGCCATTGGCGCAAGCCGAAGCTCGTGCGGCTGGGGGATGCTGGAGCCCCCGGATGGCGACGGAGATGGTGGCTGGGGACCCAACCGCTCCCACAAGCTCCGGCGCACGGGCATCAGGGGAGCCACCTCCAAGGCGGCCACCTCGGGCTGGTGTGACCGTGGCCACCTATCCTCTTCTCTCTTCGCCCGATCTTCTCTGCGGTAACGGCTCCTCTCTTCTTTCTCCTTCCTCTCTCCTCCTCTTCTGCGTCGCTGGCTGGGGCGTCCACGCAGCCATTACCCCCGGCAGCCGCAAGCCCATCAAGCTGGGCAGGGGAGCAGGGCTCTGCTCCGCCGCGGCCTTGGCCCGTTGTAAAAGCCATTGACGGTGGCTTGCAGCACACCGGGGGCAACTGTTCACGTCCACCCCTCTCCTCCCACAGTTGTTACAGTGGGAGTGGAGTCGGGGGTGGGGGCAGTTGGCCTTGGCGTGCCCAAGCTGCCAACAATTTAGGCACGCCCTCGGCGGCGGGTCCACCCGCCTGTCGATGGGCACTGACGCGAGGTCGCCAAACATGACGCCTCGCTCATGT
>JACCID010000441.1:0-66248 GCA_018906775.1 Sycophila sp. Sp_5
GTAGTGGAAAACTACTATTTGAAATAGTGAATAAAATCTACTAATTGAAATAGTAAATATCTGCACTATTAAAATAGTGAAAACTACTAATAAATTAGTGAAATGAATTTTTTTTAAATTGGGGAATCCACTAATTCAATTAGTGAAAAACAGAAAAAAATACTCATATTATATGTATTACAAAATAGTTTATTAAAACTTTCTTTTATAAACAGGAAAATTTTTTAATCGTGTTATTCTGTCGCGCTACTGCTACTGTTGCTGCTATGTTCTCCTAAGTTTACATTATTTATATTAGCGTATAACTCATCAATGGAGAAGCTTTCCTTCAAATAATTTTTTAATCCTTCGGAGTTCAATCCTTTTATTGGCATAATTCCTGTTTTCTATCCAATGAAATAATAAAATACTAATGGAGAAAATCTGAAAAAAAGTAACAACATTAATATAGGTTAGAATTTTCTTATTCATATATATGTCTGTACATATATAGACATATATATGTCTACGTATGTCTACATATGTCAGCATACATTGTTTTTAAAAATAATAATAATAATATAATTTTATACATACCTTTTGTTGTGTGATGATGAAGTTTTCAGAAAATAATTACTGCCACGTAGCACTTACTAACGACAGCGCATGAAGAAACGGAAGCCTCGCGGAGTCGTCATTGTCAGGAAAAGTTAGGCCCCAGTCTACACACGCGCACTATCGTTTATTTTTCACTAATTTAAAAGTGGTTTTTACTAATTAAATAGTAGAACACTTTCTTACTATTTCAATTAGTGAAATTGTACTAATTCATAGTGGGTTTTACTAATTGATTAGTGGATTTTACTACATAATTTGTGAAAAATCTATTCACTAAAAAAATTAGTGGAATTTCCACTAATTCAACTTTAGAGAGTGTAGAAAATGTAATTAACTCGGTGAAAAGTGTTGCGCGAAGAAGAAGCAAAGTTCACGTAAGAAAGCGCGAGGCACAAAAAAAACAGCCTCGATCTCGTAAAATCGGCCGTCGGCGCGTGCCACAATGAAGCCCACCGCTCGCGTTTTTATCGCGTCAAGCAGCTTTTTCCGGAGGGCCGCGACAATGCGCTGCCTACGTGACGTCTGGAAAGGCGCGTCGCCCACGAGGAGGGCCCTCGACGCCTCCGCCGCGTGGGCGGCTGCGCCCAGCTCGCAAAATATTCGCGGGGGATGAGGCGATAACGAGGCCTCGCCCCTTGCCCCTTTTCTTCTCGTCTTACGCTCGCGGCGCCTTTTTCCGTCTTACGATCGCCGATCGGAAGTGGAGAGCCGCGTAATTAGGACTGGCCGTTGTTTCGCCGAGTAACGCTGAGCGCGCGCAGATTTTCCGCTCGGCAGGTGACGGCGGGACCTCGCGATTTATACCTGCCGATTCATTGCGTTCGCGGCGCTCTTTGATTGGAGCCGGCGAAACGATGGTGATTTTCCGCTGTGCGCGCTAATTGAGGGGTAAATTGCGCGCTCGAAGGATGGACGGGGCGAGCGTCTTGCTTATAGCGGCCGGGAAGGCTTTATCGCCGCGAATTGAAGAGGAAGATAAGCCGGGGATGTAAGTAGGTAGCATCGTCGTCCTCTGCCCACTTTTGCGGGACTTGCATAAATTCATCGGCACGGCAAATTGGTCGTTCCAGTATTTTAGCGCCGATCTATAACAATTATTATTCAAGACTCCAAGCTTTTAATCTCCGACGCGATGGTACACCGAGAGAAAAAACTTAATAAAAATTGCCATCGTGATTAGGAAAGGAGTGACAGTCTGACAAGCGAGAAATTTTAGTATGAAAAATAGTAATTTCTAATACACAAAATAACAATTTTTATTATCAAAATAGTAATATATTAGTACGGAAGTTGTAAAAATTATTATTTTTCATATACAAAAATTCTCGCTGTTAACACTGTCGCGCCTTTCTTAACTACAATAGCAATTTTTATAAAGTTTTTCTCTCAGTGTACATAACTTACGATGCCATTATCATGATTATTTGGAGAATTTTTCTTATTTATAGGCTTCTTATTTATAGTTACACTTTACGCACTGGTCGCGCTGACCCGTGTGTAAAGTGCCACCTTACGCACTGGTGATGTCAACTCGTGCGGAAAAGTAACTTTACGCCCTTGTAGCGGAAATAACTATTCTATTAAATTATGATGAAAAGTCTTATTTAGTTTACAGCGTGTGCATTACTGCACGGAGAGAAATGTTATAGAAAAATTACTACATATTCGTAGGAACAATAGGACGGAACCTAGTAATTTTTACAATAACATTTCTCTCCGTGTAACGTCAGAAAAAAAATGTTGTGCCATCCTTCCCGTATTAAACGACGCAATTTTTAATTTTTCAGTTGCTTATAACTACTGTCTAACATTTTTTATTAATTAAAAAATATTCTCTAAAAAATCTTATTAATAACTTTAATTAATTAAAAGAAGTCTAAAGCTTCTAATAGCGCACGGTGTAGCGAAACTAATTGCGACATTTTCGTTTTGCATGTACGAGGTCGATACGCGAATTTGTTTCAAGCGATGCATGCGGCACAAGTCTTACCAGTCTCTTGGCATTGGGATCAGCGCCCTGCTGCAGTAGCTCTATGACACCATCTAGGTGACCTCCGGCTGCTGCCAAAATCAACGGAGTCGTACCATCCTAGAAAAAACGAGAAAATAATTAATGCGATATTCCATTTATTTGAATATCGAAAGTTTTCTTCGGAGGCGATCAGACTTTTTAAAATTGCGATGAATTAATTAGAGAATGTTTACTTTTATGAATATAATTAAACGCGAGTGACCGTCCCAGAAAACAAGAATTCCTTGGTATTTCGTAAGCTTCTTAAATTAGAAATGTTCTGCTTTTCATATAAAAAAATTGTCATTATGCCGTTACCACATCAGAAACTAGTTTCAATTAAGATGATCAGCGTGCGAGTACGTACATCATAATTACCCGTTTAAAGCGAGCTCTGTAAACAAAAATATTTCAACTACTTTATGGGTGAAAAATGTGTACGGAGATAACGTGTTTTTCGCTTCGTTTGATCACGTTAAAAGTAGCACGGATCATCCATTTGATGTCAAGTGTATAATAATCTCTCATTTTTATTTTACGAAAGCATATAAGCCAAATACAAAAAATATCTACCAAAAATTGCAATAATGATTCAATTGGAACGTTCTCTAAGACTCAAGTTTGTTAGAAAATTTTCAATAATTCCATGAAATATTAATGAATTTAAATATATCTCTAAAAATGAATATGTGAAATTCACATAGAATAAGTGAATGTACACTAATTCGTACGTAAAAATAATTCAGACTAAAATAAGATTCATCTTTATTATGTCCGGATTTAAGATTTCTTAAGATTTAAAAGATTCTCTATTGATAAGCACATAAAAATCAATTTCAGATCTTTTTGAGATCATTGTTTTAACACAATATTAATATTAGTTTAAATACATATATAAATTAAAAAAATTAAATATAAGATCTTATTGAGATTAAACGATATTTATAAATCTTATGTATAGAAAATTTAAAAAAATTGAATATATTAAACTAATAATAATATTGTATTAAAATGTCGATCCCGAAAAGATCTTACATTAATATTTAGATATTTATTAAAAGAGAATCTTTTTGAATCTTAAAAAATCTTTAATTCGGACATAATAAAGATATGAATCTTTTTCTCGTCTTCTTTTAGTCTTAATTATTTTTACGCGTGATGTAAAATTTGTGTATATTCAATATTCACTTATTCCATGCGAATTTAACATTATTTTTTAACATTAATTTTAACATTCATTTAACATTAACATTAACATTCATTTTTAGAAGCTAAATTTCATGAACGTAAACGGGAAGGTCGATCGACCATCCGCTGCTTTTCATTGAAACATCGTGAAAAATTGCAAACAATGGGCGTCTAGTGCACCTCCCACAAAAGCTCCCCGCGCCTGATGACAGAAGCGATAAAAACGTGCCGGTAGTGCAAGCGAGTCAATGCAATCATTGGCCAATTGAACGGCCCGCGGTTGCGCAACGGCGACTTGGATCAATTTATGTCTGGTCTAGGTATAATGGGGGACAATATTTTCACCGTCTTTGCAAAAGGAGGGAATAAAGTCTATCGAGGGCGGCGTCTGCTTTACTGACCTTGTCCTTACAGTCGACGTGCACGCGACCCGAGTCCAAGAGGACTTGGAGCCGCTTTGCATCGCCACGCGCCGCTGCCAAGTGCAGTTCCACGTCCCACGGCGATTCTTTCTGCAAAATTAAAACAATTCCCAAATTCTTTATGCGCGCTCCATATGCCTGATTGATATCAGAAAATATTGCAACATTTACTGCTTTATTTTTCCTAACTTTTTTTTTTGTTACAATGTAGAAGTTTGCATTCAGTATTATTGGTACAAAGATAGGTACATCATAGTAATTAACTTTATGGATTCTGAATGATAAAATTTAAATATTGTAAATTGCAGAAGAGTGAATGCAATTTACTTAATAGTAGTAATAAAAGTAAAACGATAATAAGTAAATTTAAATAAAATAAATTGTCCACGTAAAGTTTGTCAGAGAAAAAATATGATTATAGATAAATATACCATTTGCAAACGTCACTCATGTTAGTAAATTACATTTAGGTACATAAATTTTGTAAAAACTTAGATACGTAAATTTACTTTTTTATTTTTCGTCTATTCTCAACATAAGTTTTATAAACTTTCAGTAAAGCTTATCACTAAGAATAGCTACAATAAAGTAGTTAATTTTATGTTGATTTAGAGTAACTCAGAATGATAAAATTTGAATAATCCGTAGTCTCATTAAGTCTCATTTTTAAAAAAGTGACATGTTTATTATCGAATAGTAGAAAGCTCAGGAATATTTTTGTCGTAGAAATGTTTTTATAAGTGGGCCACGAATAGTTTGTTTCTAGAAATCAATCGATAAAAATAATCCCAGATTGTATTTCGTTAAGATGGTTTTGATAAATCTATCAGGTAGTATATAGATTAAAAATTCTAAAATTTGAACTCAATAATATCGAATATGTTATTGTCGGTTGTTTTGAATATTTTCTTTCATTGCAGCAGTTCGAGCTCCGAAAAATTTTCCGTGTACATTGCACATTCTTTATTGTTCGATATGATTACAAATAAGCAAACAATGAAGTTGTTTAAGGAAGATAAGAGTTTCGAGTGTACGTAGATTGACAAATATTTTTAAAATTTTCATGGATTCTTTTATCTTTCTTTTAAAGACATTTCGATGAATAAGACGTCACAAAATTACTAAACAATTTCTTTACGAATTCAATTCCAACGCACACCTCAGATAATCGAGATAAACGTTTTATCGAACGTTATAGAAACGTTGATCAATTATGATGCGTTCTGGTTACGAACAAATATGAATGTAACATTAAATATCCACTTAGCAGGTTAAAAATAACTGCATTAGTATGCAAAGTTCAGAATAATTAATACAGGCCACTTGGAAAGTGGAACAGGAAACAAATTCAATTGAAAATCAAAGTGAAATTGGTAAAACGAATTAAAAAGCACGAGCATTCCGAAGGACCTTTTTTATTCCTTCATCCGCGTATACATGTTAGCACCTGAAAATAAGTAGCATAGCCGTAAAAAAAAAGCGCGCCGAAGACCAGTCCCGATTGCGGTGCAATGAAAAGAGAGAGAAAGAGAAAAAAAATTTTTCCGAAGAATTTGAAGGTAAAAAAAAAATTCTAACGGTAAAGCCAAGCGGGCGCAGAAGCGCATCAGCGCACGTAGCGTAATGCACGGCAGAGCGGTCGTCTGGAATTCGGTATCATAAGTACGAGAACAATTTAATTCGCGCAGCGCAGTCTGAAACTGTAAGCTACTTTATGCACCTGTACTAAAGAGCGCATTCTCCCTCTCCGCCAGGAAATAAAAAAAATCGAATAAAATGCATAATGCGAACTATGCGTCGTCGGTAGAAAAAAAGATCGTAACTCTCTTTTGGTTCGTTCAACGATGTAGTGTTCGTTTTTTTCATTGAAAGAAAAAGGAGGCTACTTGTTTTAAAATTTCTGTGTTATCGATATTTTTTTGGATTGTATTCTGTTTTTCGAAATGTGTATTGTGTACTTTTTTAAATTGAATTTTATATTAAAATTGAAAATCATTATGGTAATATACAACTCTTGCGTATCGTCAGTACCAAAAAAGAGTGTATCTCTCGTAAGTGACAAGTAGTAGCAGACGAGTCCGGTCCGTCGGTGTAAACAAACTATACGAGACTCGAGTCTATTCTCGTTCTCGCTTGCATTTCAAGATCAAGGATCTCGATGGTTAGATATAAAATGTTTAATTGTATTAAATATTTTTACTCATAGTTAAACTATGAGTAAAAATATTAGTATCAGTAAACCAACTGCAGGAAAACTAAAAAATGTTTTAGTAAAATTTGCTAAAATTGTGGCAATTTTTACAATACAAAGTTTGCCGTTTTTTTTTTAAATTTCGTTTAATTTTTATTGCTACGCTATTTTTTCTCAGTATACATTTACATTTGTATTTTGTATACGAACAGCATTTGTATATATGTTTAATAAATATAAATATACCTTGCCATGTGGATGAATCTCCACGTTAAATCAGCTGAAGTGAAAGTTAACTCTATTGGAGTCAAAATGTCACTCTAATTTTACAGTGAAATTAACCCCCTTGATGGAGTGATTTTTTCACTTTTAAGTAGAAGCAAAATTAAACTCTCAAAAGATAGGGACTCAACCTGTAATATGCCATTCTATCTTACAATGAATTTAAATCTCTCTATTCTGATAGACTCTATTGGAGTCAACTTTAACTCCACAAGTGGTTTCACTATAATAAATATAAATATAAATATAAATAAAACATTAATCTTGTAAATTTTAAAATTACATATATTTGTTAAATGGGATATTAGTTTTAAGTTATTTTTAATTTTTTAAACCAGCCTATGTACAGGTAACTGCGTTTACCTCTTTAGGGTTTACGTATGTAATCAATCTGGTTAAATGAATAAATTGATAAATAAATAAGTAACTAAATACATAAATAATTAAATTAATAAATAAATAAGTAACTAAATAAATAATTAAATAATTAAACAAATAAATTAATAAATAAATAAAGACCTCGTGAAGAGGAAAAAACGAGAGGCTGGATAGATCCCGTTCTGGTCACTCACCTTCATTGACATCCCGAGCCGCGGCGTGGTTCTGCAGGTGTGACAAACAACACGTGGACGTGTCCTCTGGCCAGCGAGCCGCTACCGCCCGCTGCTGGGAACATCTGCCTCGTCGGGATCACTCGATGCACCCCTGCGAGCGCCGTGAGCCTCGAGGAAGGGCCTCCGCGCCGCCGGAGGATCGAGGCGAGATGCTGCGGACGACGCGCTCCTCTCCGGCTTCTCCTTGTCCCCCCCTCTTTTTTCTTGTCGCCTGCTCCCGGTCCGCGCTGTCGCGCTCGGTGCACCTAACCCGCGGCGTCGGGCGACGTACTCGAGCGGGCGCGCTCGATGCGACTACACCGCACCGCCGAGACTGACCGCGCGCTCCGCGGCCTTTGCCGGGAGATAGCGGAGTCGCCGAGGCGGGAGAGGAGGCGCCGGTGATGGGCCTCTCGTGCCAGATGGCAGCATGCCGCGGGCTCGATTGTTATACTCGTGGGCGGCACGCTCCTCCGATAACAAATCCTTTTTTTAGGCGGTTTCTTCGACTTTTTTTTCGTTCGTTGAACGATGTAGAGTGCTCGTTTTTTTTCATTCAAACAAAAAAGGGGCTACTTGTTTTTTTTTTTAAATTTCTGTGCTATCGATATTTTTTGGGATTGTATTCTATTTTTCGAAATGTTGTTACTTTTCTTTTGTTTTGATGTGTGTTACTTTTTTTTTTAACTTGAATTTTAAATTGAAATTGAAAATCATTGTGGTAGTATAAAACTCTTGCGGTATTTATAATTATTGTACGCATTGTTGTATACGATTATTATTAATCAAATAATTTGCGCAATGTGACTGCGTCTCTTTTAAGTTTTATTAAATAATCAGTATAGTATATAAGTATTTGACTGTAAAATAAAAAGAAAATAATACAAAAAAATCGAAGTAAGTTACTGGTTTATAGTAGTAATATTGAAATCTGTACAAGCATTTATGCGATAAAACACTAAACATCAATTTCAACAAAGGAATGTATTTTTTAATAAATAAACAACGTAATAAATAATAGATATAAAATAAAACTGTACAAAAAATTAGATGTAAATACTAATAGTTTATATAAAAAACTGTATAAAATTGAACAGAATTAGACAAAATGGAACATTGGAATGAAGGTATACATTATTTCTACATCTATAACTTTTTTCTTCGGAAATATACGATGCGACGATCTTTACATAAAATATCTGGATTGATAATTTAAAAAAGTTAAGCATCAAGCATGTAGTGTTCGGTAAGAATCCAACAACGAAGATCATGTAGATTAAAAGATAAAAGATGATTGAATTCTTATAGTTTTAGACGAAGGAATGGAACTACGATAGCAGCGCCACCATTTCCATCGACGTTCACCTCGGTAGTCGGTAAATCGAACGCGCCCCAACCTACATAATTTATGAAACATTCGGAATCTTTGTTCTATTTGCTCTTTTTCATCAACTATGACTCGATATTTTGTTATTCGTGCAAATGTTTTTTAAATATACTAAGTAAAAAATAGAAAAGTACTCGCTTATTCTATTAGAATTATCGGCAGTAGGTGAATATGAAAAACGTGGGATACTGCCTGCGCGAGTGTAGTTCTCAATATTTCCAATAGTTGTCGAACGAAGGACCTTGGGCGGCATTTTGAAGATCTGTCAAACAGGAATAAACGTGTTTATGTGACTTCAATTATTTATTAGTTCGGTATTCGTAACTTGCAAGATACTTTTTTCAGCGTAATTTTTCGTAATTGAACGACTTTACGACCAATATTGCCCGGATCAAGAAAAAAACTAAATGATTTCTGAAGTACACGTGAATAATAAATTAGAAATAAATTTGTACAGTATTTCTACATTTTTATATAGGTAAGCTTTTAAATTAATTTCCTTGCGTTTCTAATATTGAACCTTTTAAGAGTTTCTTAATGAATAATACCTTTGACTGAATTAATAACATATGCAATCTTATTTCTTTGCACGAGAGAAACTGTCACTTGTTGCTTGTTTTTAAGTAATATGAAGTTTCAATATTGAATAAATATTTTCTTCGTTCTGTTTAGTTCGAATGGGAAATTCAAGTACAAAAAGAAATCATTATGATCACCGGCAGTATAGTAGTCAAGTAAATAATGTTATTTCTAACCTTAAATTGCATACTGTAAAATTTTATTACATTGAATATTAATTTTGCTATTATTTATGTAGTATAGCCTCAGTGATATTATTGGAAAACATTTCTCTCGCACTCCCAGAGGATCTTGCTGAAGAGTTAAGGCCTTGGTCTCGATTTTCTCGAAGAAGGTAAATATGAATTTATTTCACTGTGAATTAAAATTACAAAGCTTCTTTTTATTTTTAGTTGGAGTGATAACACCCTAAATGACCCATTGAACTTATCAAAGACAGCATGGCCTGTACCACGATTTGAAGCAATTTTTTTACCTGAGTTTCCAGTTAGAGAAGCTCCTCTTAAAACCGATTATGTTTTCATCGATATTATTGCTAAAGGTGCATATGGTAGAGTGTATAAAGTAAAAAAAAGAGATACGAGAGAAATTTTTGCACTCAAGATCATAAGTAAAGCTAAAATAGTAGAAGAAAATGCAGTCGATCAAGCCAAACAAGAAGTAATTACTTTATTCATTCATGATTGTAAATATATATTGTAAATATAGGAAAATTCTCAATAATATTATTTCAGGTATCCATTCAAAGAGCGGTTGGGCATCACACTTTTATTGCCAATTCACCGTATCATTGGCAAGGAAGGAAAACATTATATATATGTAAATAAGAATATCCACATTTATAATACGAATTCTCCAAAAAATTTATTTTTAATACATGCGTTTATTTTCAGTGACTCAATTTATAGGTGGTGGTGAATTATTTTCTCTAGTCAAAGAATACGGCTGCCTATCTGAAGATGTAGTTAGAATATATGTTGGTGAAATTGCTCTTGCATTAGGTAAACTATTAAATTTAAAAATGATATAATCAATTTAATTTAAATTAAAATTATTATTTAAAAAATTATGATATATTTACAGATTTTCTACATAATGCAGGAATCATTCACAGAGACTTAAAAGCCACTAATATCTTACTCGATGATGAAGGTCATGCAATGTTGATTGACTTTGGATTGGCTAAATGGCTTCGACCATTACAACGCACTGCAACTTTTTGTGGAACATTTGAATATATTGGTAAATTTTATTTAATTTAAATTTTATGCCTAGAAAATAATAAAAAATACAAATTTAAAATTAAATCTCATATATTTTAGCTCCAGAAATTGTAAAAAGGCAGTACTACAGTCATGAAGCAGATTGGTGGTCCCTAGGTGTATTAGCTTGTTTTCTTCTAACTAATGAGGTTTGTACTATTACTCTACTTTTAACTAATCTTTTGTTTTCTACAATGGTAAAATTAATCACTTAAATAATTTATTTATTTAACTTATTAATTTTACATAAAGTTTCTAAATATTTAATATATCATATACAACAGAAAGTAATGGTTTTATAGTGTAAATGCTTTTTTTTTGTACAATTGTCTATTTCTCAAAGTAATCTAGTTTCTTTCCTTTGAATAGAAACTTTGTGATACTGGTTTTTTAAAATTATTTTTAACCTGTAGGAACAATTAGTGATTTGAAACCCTGCACTTAAAATACAATTTATTAAGTTAAATGAATTTAATAAAGATAAGATAAGAATATATACATATAGGTACCGTACAAGTATGGTTTGCGCTCAAGAAACGAGAGGCACTCGACTCCGTGGCGCAACGGTAGCGCGTCTGACTCCAGATCAGAAGGTTGCGTGTTCAAATCACGTCGGGGTCATTGGTTTTTTTTTTATGTTATAATTTTAACAAAAACAAAGCAATTATATAATTTTGTCAAATTTCCAAAAAAAACTACAATGACAATAAATATTAAAAATTTGTTGCATTTTTTTATCCAATATAATATTTATTCATAGAACTATAACACATTGAGCTTTCGTGTATGAACATTCTGCATCTATAGTCACAAAACTAACAAACTATAAAAGTTTGACTTCGAAGGGTCCTAACGTTTGAACTCATAATAAAGAGCTTATTGTATTTAATCTAAACTAACGTTTCGCTTTCGTAGAACATTTTACGATTTTAAAAATGCATAAACCTAAAACCATTCGGCTGAATTCTTTCTGATAATGTAAGAATATTTACATTTCTGCCCTCGGGCCGGAAAGTGCCAACTTCCTGGCGCTGCGTGAAACGAAGTTACTGATTACTTTACGACACCGTCAAGCAGAAAAATAGTATACATACTTATTAGCTCTTAGATCAGTCTCAGTTAAGTTTGATAATTAATATTTAACGACAGCGTACAAAAATATGCAAAAAAAGTACGCCCCCGGGTGGGCTCGAACCACCAACCTTTCGGTTAACAGCCGAACGCGCTAGCCGATTGCGCCACGGAGGCCTTGGCTACAGTGGCTCTAATGCTGGTTATATTGCTGAATATACACTTAAAGTTGCACGACAATCAACAATGTATTATATTGCAAATTACTTTTATCTTTTTTAAATGTAAGATGTATTAAAGAAACTTAGGCTGTTATGACTTGCATCCAATTGATTAAGAGACAAATCTACTACATTTTCCTTTTTTTATTTCGTATCCTGTCGAATTTTAAGCATTTACTAAGCTTTGTCTATTGATGTAATTATTTATGTATTCAAATCATTTTTTAAAGATCTTATTAAATCTGAAGTTACCATAGCAATAAACTAACAGATGTGCTAATCTGTTGCTATTGTCAACATACTGTTGGTGTGTGAACTAGCTCATTGCTACGGCAATTAGTCTGATAAACTGCTGTTGAGGCCAACAGTTTATTCACAGTAAATGAAGTGCTTTAAAACTGCAATTACTTTATAATCATAATTATATTCACTATTGCAGGTGTTAGTTACTGATAATTATTAAATCTAAATCAGACCTCTTCAAGCTTCTTGCAATATCATTTTTGTATCATAACTGAGCTCATTACTACTAATCCAATTTTTATTTCGTATATGCTTTCGTGAACCTTTCTTCTCGCCTACTGTGTAATTAGAACAATATTTTCCTGTAAGACACAATTTATAATCTGTAAAGTGATAATTAAATACGCGTGGTAAAGCGACAACAAGAAAGTTTTATTAAAACGAAAATTAAAAGGCAAAGTAAATATATCTGATTATTGAAAGAATACAACAGAATGGCTAATAAGACAAAACATTTTAAGGGGGTTCAAAAGTTAATTAAAAATTCAAATTTTGAGTCATAATATAGCAGACGGAAAAACAATTAATTTATGCATAACAAAGAATATAAATAAAAAATAATAAATCATAATTTTTTCTATTTCCATATTTTTTGTAAAGCCACGCCTTGCGCATCTTCTCCGAGTAGACAATCAGTACTTACTCCTAATTATTTTGCTATTTTTAAGATTTTAACGGAAGAGACTTGACTCACTTCATCAAATAGTTAAATAATGCGGCTTATCATCCTGCGGTGACCGCATCCTTGTTGCAACTGATTAGATGACTCTAATTGCAATTTCGTAGCTTCTGGATTTTGTCTCATTTTTTCCAAAGTAGCGTTTTTATTTATTTTGTCAAGGCGGTAACTTAATTAATAATGAAATACTTTTAAAAATAAAACTTTTTAATTAACGATAAAATTAAAGGTTAGATTTAATTTTAAATAAAAGTAGGGACCATTTATGAAGGCTATTTTTTCTTCAAAAGCATGCGGTATATTTGGGCAAGAAATAACTTAGTATACTATACATTTATAGTTATTTATTTATCCAACATTTTTATTTTTTTTATATAAAGGCAAATAAGCTAATCATTTATATTATACTCAAGTTATCATGCCAAAAATCTAACGAATGACTATTTTATAGTTGTTTCTAAAAGCTTGTCAGTTGATTCTCATGTGTAGTTATTATTGAATGTGCTTATTGAATTAATTATTTCAATTTTAGAATAACGAATTGAATTAAGAAAACATTTGAATAAAAATCGTATTTATATATTTATGCCGTTCATATCACATTTTTCAAAATTTCATAAACTAACACTCACACAAAAGTTAGTTCTAGAAGTGTTTTATTATTATATATCCATTTCTAGTTTTATGTGCGTTCTCTATGTATAATGTGCAATAAATTGCAGGTCAATGCTATCCAAATATAATAGTAAGTTTTACTAGCAATTAAAATTCACGTTGTTTCGAAATTTTAACTGAAGAGAATTCAAATTAATTTATTTATTAAAGATCACTTTAATGTGTAAAGAAATTAATGGCTTTAAACGAAGGATTATTTTGTGCACACAATTATTACTAAAATCGTGAAATGTTTCCAATATTGTTTTAAAATGTTTCTTTAATTTATATCGAATTTGTAAAAATATAAGATTAATAATGATTTGGTATATATTTGTCCATCGTAAAAGAAAGAATTAAAAGGCGCAAAGTTCCACGTAAAACCTATTAATTATATTTATGAGCAAGTTTTCTGTACTGCATAAACTATGTAAATGCTTTAGTTGATAATATTTGTTGAATAAATTTTTTCTTATGAAATTTGGTGTTCAACGATTGATTGGATCTCTCAGTAACTGAATTTTTTAGTTTCATATTTCATTTATTAATGGAATACTTATAAAGAAAAGATGTATACTTATAGATTATAGAAAATATAATGTATAACACCCTGAATTAAGTCTTCGATAAGCACAATGCGCTTCTTTCTCTAAAAGAATCTTTTTATGTATATCATTACTACAAGAGATAGTTGGCGAGTTGGCAGAGTAAAAACATCGATGGTAATATCAATAATAATTATTATTATTGTAACGATGATGATAGTAATAATACAAATAATATAATAATATAATATAATAATATTAATAATAATAATAGCGGTACTGTCACTAACGATAATAATAATAATAATAATTATCAGTAGTAGGGCTAAAGGGGTAGCTGCTACTCAGTACATTGCAGGATGATTGTGTGTCAAGGTATGAAAAGGGAATGGGGATCGAAAACGAAACGGGAAGTGTGAAGGAAATGTCTATTTCTGATTTGTGAATTGATCACAGAGGTGTAGATGCGAGTGCATACTTAATGTGTCAAAATTAGGACAATTGAATTCTCTCGTGCAAGAGAAATTAAAAGAATGTAAATATGGATCGGATAAACTGAACGTCCCATGCGAACGCAACGGCGTGTGTCCGCCGGGACGAACGCGTTTTGTGAGCGAGCGTCCACGAGTGTAGCGAGTTTCGAGGATCGGGGTGACCGGTCCCCGGCAATTAATCGGAGCACTCCCCTGTCGGAGAAAGGAGGCCGCTTAGTTTCATCGACACCACTTAGGCTACAAAAGAATCTTGGTCACCGCGATCCGGCGAATCTCGACACACCCTACGTGCGAACGTCTCGAGAAAATTCGTAGCGCGCCGGGAATATATAATATAACGTGTGACAGACCCTGCGTACAATAACCGAGCGTTGTATTTAACTCCTTGCCCTTTTTCTTCATTCTCTCTCATTATCTCCTTTAGCTTCGTTTTACAATCTTGAGTTCTTTTACTTTCTTTCTTTTCTCCCTAAAATTTTTTATAGTATTTACGCTCAGTCGCTCCCTCCTCATTCGTTCGTTCGATGCCTTCCATTCGTAACGCTCATTCGTCCTCAAATAATGCTTCCATTCGCTCTTATTCTCGCTCTCACTTGCGCTCGCTCAGTTCCTTAAACGCCTTTCTTGAAAGTGGAATACGGCAATATATTCATCTCGTTTCGCAAGCCTCCTCCACGCGCGGAGGGCATTGGCCGCTTAGGACGAGGGCGCCTTTGCCGCGGGCTCTTCGGCTTTGCTGCTTTCTTCCTTTTGCAGTACTTCCTCCTTCTTCATCACTTTCTCCTCGCCGCTCTGTTCTTCACTTTCCTTCTTCATGTCCTCCTTCTTTTCCTTCTCCTCTTTCTTCTCTTCCTTCTCTTCGCTGCTGTCCTTCTCCTCAGAGCTGTCTTTCTCCTCTTCCTTCTTTACCTTCTCATCGTCCACCAGCTTTTCCTTCTTCTCTCCCTCAACTTTAGCTTCAGCCTCGGCGACCTTTGGCACTTCAGCTTTAGCGTCCTTCACTTCCTGGGGTTTGGGTAATTCTTCAGCCTTGGGCTCGTCGGCTGACTTGGCCGATTTCTCAATAGCGGCTGGGGCGATCTTCTGCTCTTCAGCTACAACAGCTGCGACTTCCTTCTGTGGTACCTCGGCTACTTTGACCTCTTCGATAGCCGAAGGAGCGGCGGCATCTTCGGAACGCTGTTCTTTGGCGACCTCCTGAGCCTGTATCACAGGTTGTACCTCAGCAGGTTTAGGTTGAACCTCGGCTTCGACAGCCTCGGGTTTGCTCGATTCTGCGGCGATGACAGGCTCGGCCTGTTTCTCAGCCACTTCTTTCTTTGGTTCTTGGGGCACTTCAGCCACGGCAACAACGGGTTCAACCTCGGGCTTGGATTCCACTGCGGGAGCGATCTCCTGAATGGGGCTCTCAACCGGCTTCTCCTCAGCAGCAGCAACAGCAGCAGCAGCTACCACTGGTTCAATTTTCTCGGGAATTTGTTCGACTGGCACTTGCTCTTTGACTGCCTCGACCGGGGTTTCCTTAGCGGGCTCATCAGTTTGACGAGTTACACGGTCGGGTTTCTCCTCGGCAACCTTGTTAGCAGCTTCTTTGATGGGCTCCTCTGATTTCTTCTCAACGACTACGAGTTCGTCGATCTTCTTAGCCTGAGCGGGTTCAACGGCAACCTCTGAAGCAGCTACTGCAGGTACAACTGGGGCTGCTTCTTTGACTGATTCGACGACGGTTTCAGCTGGCTGTTGAATCTCATCAATTTTCTTCTCACCCAAAACCTCAGTGGCGGCAACTACGGCAGCCTGAAAAAAAAAACGAAATTGTTAAAATCAATTCGTTTTGGTAGAACTATTAAAAAGCAAGAAAGAATTTTATTACAACACTGACCTGTTCGTGTTTCTCAGAAGGAGCAACATTGAGGGTTTCTTCAGGCTTCTTAGCTTCCTCGATTTTCTTTTCCTCGATCTTGGTTTCAGCCTTCACAATTTCTTCGGCGATTTCAATCTTTGAAGCCTCGAGCTTCTTTTCTTCAGCCTTTATCGGTTGTTCAAGGCTTTTCTCCTCGGATTTCATCTCGGGTAGTTTTGCTTCTTCAGGCCTGAGGGTTGAAAGTGCAGGTAGAGTTGATGGTAGTGAGAGTTCAGGCCTTGTAAGGTCGGCCCGTTTTTCAGAATCGGGCGTTGTAATTTCCGAAAGTGGTTCGGACTTAGCTAGCTTGGGGGTTGTACTTTCAGCCGCTACAAGTTCCGGCTTTGGGTCCTCCATCTTCTTCTCTTCCTTGAGGCTTGCATTGGCAAGAACTGCTTCCTTTTCAATAGATTTCTCAAGGGGTACAACACTAAGTGCCGGTACCGATTCCTTTCGCACATCATCGGCTACAGGCATAGCGTGAACGGCCGCCACAAGGCAAACCGTTGCCAAAAGTAACTTCACCATGATTAACTGAAACGAGAAAAAGGATGTTGTTAAATTTAAAGGATTTTAAACGTTTCCAAAAAGAATAAGTAGTGGGTAAAGTTGAGTATATTGTAACCTAAGCCGAGAAAGTTAATTTTGAATTTTTTATTAAAAGTAATAGTTATTGATAGTAATAGTTATTGTCAACGCATCCTTTACAGTCTTCTTAAAATAATTTGCTGTTATATTCTCTTTAGATTTAATAAACCAAACAGTTTCTAAAGTCTCTAAATGGATAATGTTCTATAGGTCATAGAGACTACATCTATTAAGTTTGATGTTCGCGAAACTTCGATGGAGTACTTTTCCATCATTAGAAGTGATTGTTGACACTTGCCCCCTCTGCCCATTCGCATCCAGAATACTTCTCTCCAAATTCCAAGGTGGCAATCTCCTAGTTACTCGCGTTGTGGTTGGGGGGGATTTCAATGGAACGGATTGAGCAGATGAATTACTCAAAAGGCCGACAACAATGGCTTCATGTCCCCGGGGACTTTCTCAATGGTCGAATGAAGGTACACGCGTGCATTATAGAAAGAAAAAGTAAGAGAAAAGAGGCGGCACTATACCGTCGCATAAGGCGACCCTTATAAAAGCTTTTCTGAAGGCATTATCGAATGTCTCGCTTACTTTGGATACCGTAATTTCGATAATTCATCTTTGTCTTCCGTCGAATCCAGTTTTTGGAGTTTCATCATTTATTATGCGATCGCGTTACCCAATCATATTTAATAAAAGGATTTTTAGTAGTAATTTAATGCGCTTTTATATGTATTTATTATGCATTCGCTTACTCAATGAAGGATGGGCGCGCGTTTCAAAATAACTTAACTACACCGATTGCAAAATGAAATTCTTTCCCTTCGCAGCAGCACTAAATTCTTCGCAGCGGATACATCTTTTCACGTTCAAAAAAAAATAAAACTAGTTAAAACTAAAAAAACTCGATCGGTTTATATCTATTTAAAAAAAACTCGACAACACAAAAGAGACTGGCTTTTACAAGAACGTGAACCATTACCGTGGAAATTAAAAAAAAAGAAGGCAAAGAGAGTGACATTGAACAGTCATCGCGTTACGGTGCCGAATAAGGTGCGAATTGTTTTATACGGGCATTGCTGAACTAATGACAGGATGCATCGCGACGCGCCTGCTTACCGGTGAGCGCACGTCATTGAATCGGTGCCGTAACCATCCGTGAAAATGCGCAGAAAGTGAGAACACACGCGTGTACGTGTTCCCGTTGGAGAGACCGGCCGTTCACGTTTTTACATTATTACGCAGGAGGCACAACCCGTTGCATGAACTTTGCAGGCTCCTCGCTCGTAAAATGCAACACTTCGCCGTTATTCGCTGATCGATGGATTGACAGCGAGACGTCCTTCGCTCGGCACACAAAAACACGATGATTATCGAGACAGTGGGGGTCTCAATTTTATATGCGAATAAACGCTTCAATTTCCGTTAATGAATAATTCACTTAAAAACAAAAACCAGAATACGGTGATGTCATCCCAAACGATTTTTTTATCATCCTGATTCCAGTGCGTTGCTCGGCTCCCTTTGACTCGCTTTCAGTGGAGGAATGCCGTAAAGTCAAAAGTTTTTATCGAATAACCCACGCTAACAATAAATAACAGGAATGCTCGAATAGATGAAACGATCAAATATTGTCAGAAGCATAGCGGTGTATGTTGTTTATAAAAAAAAAAGAATCGCGTGGTTTGGAAATTTCTAGTAATCTATTGTATTTAAATTTTTATGGAAGAAACGCGTTTCGTCATGGAGTTTCTTGCAAGAAAAGGTAAAGTTGCATGCGGCGCAATCTTTAGAAAGCACAGCGTATCATTGTTCTTTGACAGCGAATACTTTGACGCGATCAAATCCGACGGAAGAGTGAGAAGCATTCAATTAACGAGCTCCATAAAAAATTATGCACAGAATGAATCATAAATAAATAATGAAATTTGTTGGGAAAACAGTGGCTATTAGAGAGTAATTCGAATTTCCCGACAATGTCGTCTTGCGAGCAATTTGATGAATCAACCGTGAGATCCTCTGGTTAAAGATGGTCCAAGAGAGACGCAAATCAGTCTGACCTTGTCCCGGGACACCGGGGAAAAAGGCATAAAGAACAATTACCGCTACTTAATCCCCGCGCCGTTAATTTCTACATGCTCGCTTTGGCTCGAGGTGCGCCTTACCTATAACGTCTCTGCGGCTGCCGCCGAAAGACCGCAGAGCGCTGGCGATAGAGCACGTTTTTCTTCTCCGGGATCTCGGGGGAGTGCGCGCTTCTGTGTGCCAGTGTGCGCACGTACAAAAGCGAAGCATCGAGAGAGTTGGCCCGAGAAGTGGCAAGACTCAGCAGCACTTGCTTCTCTCCCCCTGCGGCCTGGGAGGAAATAAAAGAGGGGACAAAGCTGCCGAAGCGCGCTGGGCTCGAAAAGCAACTTCTAGAAAAGCGCCCGGCTCAAAGCGTCTTTCGCTTTATGTCGCAACACTCGCTTCTTCTTCGTTCCTTTTCCACCCTTTGCCAGTAAACTTTCGTTCCGCTTTGCAGGCCACAATTATTCTCCATTTAATCAGAGGCAGCTTTGCAGTCGTCCAAGTAATGGCCACGGAGATTTTAGTTTCATTACTTTTCATTTATCGCGACATACTTAACTTAATTGAATTAAAAAGATAAAGGGAAAAAGGGACGGCACAAATTTGAGCGGCGCTCTGGTGCATGCCAGGCTATTACGTAAAAAATCAATGACGAGGGCAGGAAAACGGCCTAGAAAATTTCATTGCGAGAAAAGAGAAAAAACGGGCGCAACCGATATCTGATATACGCAAGCGAGGATAGCAGTAGTCTAGTCGTATAACGTCGACGGAAATTTTTCTCGCTCCCCTCGTCTGGAATTTTCCCTGTTCCGGGTGCGGAGTGGAGGGGGGATAAGGGCGGAGGGTAGATAACGCGGGGGTGAGGAGGGAAAGGGATGGACGCGCACATTATCCGAGGAGACCGGGGAGGAGGTTTCAGTGCGAGTTTGTAAGGTGTGTCCCGACTTTGTTCTCTTCTCTCCGCCGCCCGGTCGACTCTCCCTCCTCGTTTTACGAGCGGGGACCTCGGCGCTGCGTCTGCGTACATTAAGCTTACGAGGGGATCGTGAAAAGCGTCGGTGGCGCCGGGAAAAGCGGCCCTCTGAAAACAACCCGCTGAATCATTACTTCATTAAGTCAGTGACTAATGGAACGGGGGCAGTGTGTTCTCGTCGGGAAAAAACGCAATTCCGCGGTATGATGTACAGCCTTCTTCTTCTTTTTTTCTCCCCTTTTGTGCACTTACCGAGTCTAATTGTATTAAAAGATTGCACGCCGCGATGTTACTGCACTAAATATTTAATTCAATAAAATGACTCAGCGGCCTGGACTGCTGCAATTCGCAATTTTTTAAAAGTTCAAGGTTCGCGCAGATCGTCTTAAAAATGAATCCAGGAAGAATTTAAATGATTTAAATGCCGACGCTTTAAATGTAACGCTAAAGCCTTTTTTTCTCTCGAGAAATATTAGGTTTCAATTACATAATGGTTTAAATCGACGCATTGGTAACTCATAAAGCGAAGAAACCTAGTAAATTTATTCAATACTTAATCTTGTGTGAAATGTCCTGCTTACATATTCTTACATAAAGTAGTCCAGTTTTTTCGTAATAGTAGCTTTAACGTAAACTAAATCCTAATTAAGAAAATATATTACACGTGGGAGATGTTGATTTTTTTCAGAATTAATATATCAGCTATCCATTCAGCAAATACACAGAGTAAACTTTGGACCGCAATAGTAAGATTAATTTATACTGCTTTACAAGTATTTTAATGTTATCCAATATCCCAGGTTTCTCTCTACAATTTTTGCTCTAGTAAATGAATGTAGACGCGTGTATACAACCGCCGGCAAATTACAGAGAAACTCGAGTTTAAAATGTGCAAATCTCCGAATCTAAAAATCGAATTTGATAAATCATGCGTGTTTGGAAATGAAATATTGCTGAAATCTATTTAGCCAACTCCTCGGCAGTCCTTTGAAGCAATTAAGTCGTGAAAAGCGAGTGAATCCGTATATTGATTCGCGCGATCGCGCGACATCTCAAATTGCATTCAGAAGCTCTCCACAAAGAGATGAAAATTTTGAAGTTAGCCGAGGCTGCCGCGGTTTCGCGCCGCCTAGCATCCAGCGCCGGGATCTCCTGACAAAGGAGCCAGGGGCTTTCGCCTCCTCGCTCGCGGTGACAACTCGCCGATGCTAATTGCAGTTCGGCCGGATTTGCGAGGACCTAATTAGAGGCTGCGAGTGAGCCGCGCTTCGTTGCGAAACACACGGTCTCCTCTTCTTGCGGCAAGAAGAGTTTGTCTATAGCTGAGGCGCGTCGCCACCAAGAGGCAGACCCGGAGCCTCTCAAGTTCTGAGTTTTCAGCCAATATTGGCTTGTTAGCGAAATGACGAGGGCCCGCTCGATTCCTCGTTAGCGGTTTCCTCATTGCCTGAGCATCGGCTCGTCTTATTCCGTCGCGCGCCTCCCTCCAACTCGGTGTGTACGTCCCGGTGATCGTGGACTTTTCCAAATTGAAGCGTCACAGCTGGGAGCGTCTCGTTATAAGTTTCGATCCGAGTTGGCCCGACAAAAGGAAACAAGGCGCGCTGCCCTTATTTCCGAATTTCGGAGGAGACTGTTCGCTCGAGGCTTCTTTTTTTTCAGCGACGCAAATGTTTGCATCGGTGGTTCACGAACGGGGCCATCAGGCTCCGAGGCCTGTGGAATTCGCAAACGTTTCCGATTCTCGAGGTCGCGCTTACGCTCGTTTCTTTTTCTGTTTTTTTTTTTACCTGACTATCCGTCGAGAGGCGAGACGAGCCGTCGTGTTTGTTTTTTTTTTTAAAGCGCGTCGCGCTATTGGCGTACGCGATGAGTATCGACACGCGAAGTTACAAGTCTCCCAATAATGACAAACGATGAGCTACTGTACCGTGGTAGTTGGTAATTTTTATTCCTCGCTTTATTTAAGGTGGATCGATAGTCTAAAAAAAGTTCCAGATTGGTAATTTAGAACTCGTTATTTTAGAAAATGTCGAGTTGCATTTTTCTTTTATTTCCGGTACTTGCATAAACGTAGAATTCAGATTAAGATATTTGTGAAATTATCGGATACCCGTGTACTTTTTAAAATAAAGCTTATCTGGCTTGCGAAATCCCAAAGTTTTCAAGCACTGCAACATTCTATTTTCGTTGCGCATTCCATAATGTGAAATTTGTCGATGTTTAAATTTAAAGTTCACTGCATATTAATTGGAAGTGAATGTAGTTTACTAATTGAATTCACTTATTGGCCGTTAACGCCGAAGCGTCAGTGCGAGACGCACTAAATAAATAAAATAAGGAAAAGGGAGCTCGATCAGTACGACGTTTCGCAATTGTTACGAATTCCGGAGCCGGATGAGAAATATGAAACGCCTGTAGAAATGGAGAGGATCCACTTATCGATATTGCATGCAGGACAGAGGAAAAGCCAGCGAACAAAGAGACAAAGAATGGTTGGACGTAGTATCCCCCGGGGATAAGACCCAGCAGCCGACTTTGAAATTTGAGCAGCCGCCCGGGTGCAGTAGGGGCGGGAGAGGAGCGAAAAAAAGTGGAGCGAAAATTCGGGTTACGTATGATCGATTACTCACTGATGTCGGCAGAAGCGGAACGACGGCTGGGTGCTTCTCTTCTCTTTGCTGCGCTGGACTGTTGTCGTGCTCCGGCTGGTGTGGACGGTCGATGCTCAGGAAGCGTCGGCAGTTCACTGCGCGGTCGTCGATCGGTGGAAAAGAGCGAGACTCTCCGGCGCTGCTGGTGGTGGTGGTCGCCGACGTCGACGGGTGGGATACTCTACCCGAGTGTGCGGGAGTGAGTGAGGCAGAGAGTTGGGTGAGAGAGAGGGCCGCGCGCGCGCGTGCGTTTCACAAAGCTCGCTTGAGCGTGCGAGCCACCGAGTGCGCCTGTGTGTGGGTGTGTACGTGGAAGAGAGAGAGAACGGAGCCGAGATAGAGGCGGCGAAGGTTGGGTCGTGTGTCGAGTCGGATTTCTCGGGGCCCCGCTTATATACCCATTGACCCACCCCACCGAGCCGAGGCAGGACGGCGGTGTGCGTGAGCCGAGGCCCATGGCCCAGCGCCGCGGACGCCGTGAGAAAGAGAGAGAGAGGGATAGCCGCCCTCCTGCCGTACCGGCCGAGGACCGGAGGGGCCCCTTCTCCCCGACCCCTTCTGCGTTCTGGATTCTCGCTCTCCCCTCGTTTTCTGCCTCTTTCCTGCTCCCCCTTATCTCTCGGCTCTATTTCACCTCCGCGGTCTTTTTCTCCTTTCGCTCTCGCTTTTTCCGTTTTTCCCCAGACGCGGCAAGCGGCTTTTCTCTGCGGGAGAAGAAGGCCTGCGAAGCCACGGCGTCCGCTGGCTCCAGTCAATCGCGAAAAGTAGTAACATCCTTGCGCGCCAAGACGCCCTCGTAAAATTCGCCGCCAGCCGAGGCCTTCGTTTCTCCCCGTTTAATTGTCTCATTTTTCTTCCGCCCCGTCCCTCCTTTCCTCGCGTCCCATTAGCTTATCGGACTTATCCGCCATCTCTTTTTTACGTGTTTATTCCATTTCCTCGCTTTGCTTTCGGCAGCCTTAATTCGTTTGGAAAAAAAACAGAAACGTCGTAAAGTCGGTCTGCTGCCTTTTCCTTTTCGTAGAAAGGAAAATTCGTGAGTTGCTTCTAGATAAAGGAGCCGCTTTGTTTCGTGCGTCAGGGTCCACTCGAGTGATTATATGAAAGTAGGGGGAATTCCGATCAGTCGCATCTGAATACTTTAAAGTTTGGTGTCCTATTCCGGGAAGAAATGCCTAATCCTGCAAGCACGGATTACGCATTTAGCTTGTAAACATTTCATTTTTCATTCCTTTTTCAAAACGTAGCCGGCCTCTGGGTTAGGCGCTGATTTATCGCTGCACGCTTCGAAGCACATTTGCGGAATCTTTTTTCCAATTTTGTGACATTTCCGGTTTTAATAAGCAACCTTATCTCATTAATAAATGTCTGGGTTTATCGTTAAAACGATATACGAAAATAAAAACGTCAAAATGTAATATACAATATATCTTGTACGTCAAATAAGGTATGTTTTTTTAATTTCTTTACATAATTATTATCGCTTGCTAGCTGCTGGAAGAATCTCTTGCACAGTCATTGTTATGCATTTTCATTTAAAATTATCTGAAATCATTTTATTAAATATATTTCTGTTACATTTGATTGAAAAGTCTCCTCTGCGCATTTGAATCCTCTTCGAAATGTTTCGCTTCTTGGTATTACAAGTAGCATATCCATTAGAATCACCATAGTTGAGTAGCTAAATGTTTATTTTAAAAGAAATTAAATTTTACCAACTTTAACAAGTGTCTAATATTTGACTCAGTTATACCAAATATAAAATATACACGGATTTTTCGAAAATTTGTTTAAAAAAAAATCATAAATCTACGTAAACACAACACCGAAATCCACTTTAATAAGAAAGCGTGCATCCAATTTCAAATACATTTTCCTCGGCCTGAGCCTACGCAGCCGATCAATAGGCAATATTTCAACCTTGAACTTGCGCGATCTGAAAAAAAAAGTTGAAACGCATTCAATAATCATCTAATCCTATCCCCTTCCCCACAACGCTCAATAAACATATTTCCTGTGCTCCGTGCACTGCTCGGCTCGATTCTCTCCGATTTTCTCCCCACTAGCGTTCGCTTTTCCATCCACACCTCCCTCCCTCCGCGCATCGCTCCATCCTCCCCTTCCTCGCGTCTCTCTCTCTCTCTCTCTCTCCTCAATTGCTTTTTTTTCTCCGCCGGGAGCGTCCGCTCGCTGCCTCGCCGGGCGGAGGGTGCGCTTACACACACCGGGCGCTTATTACGCGAGTGCCGGTTTGCTCGGCTGCGCGCGCGCAAGATTCGTCCCAGGCCTCCTCCTCCTCCTCCTCCTCGTTCTCCTCTTGCTCCTCTCTTTTGCCTCAGCCGCTCCGCAAAAGCACTCCCTCGGACAGGTTCTCTCCGCCGATAGCCGCGCTTGTATTTATGCGCGAGCCAGCCTATGTGCGTACGTGCGCCGCGGGGACGGCGATGGAGAGGATGTGTCCCTCGAGCTGCAGGATAAAACGAACGAAGGATCGGCTTTGATCGATTGGATTGTTTGCTCTTAGATACGTGCCGATCTCCTCGTCCTCGTGTGTCTCCATTTCTAGGCTCAGTTCCCTCGACGTCTGCTTTCCGGCTAATCGCGATCTTTCAGCTTTCCCGCGGCTTCTTCTATACTTTTCGTCTCCCGTGGACAAACGTTTTCCGATTCGAGTCGGGTTATATGCAGACCGTCGGAGTGAGAGTACTGCGCATAATATACCAGCGACGTTTTGTCACCCGGTTGCAATTGGGTCGGAATAGTAGATTATGCACCTACGCCGAGAGAAAAAGTTGTTAATTTTAAGCAAACATTTATTTCAATAGTA
Source organism: Sycophila sp. Sp_5 (assembly GCA_018906775.1). NCBI lineage: Eukaryota > Metazoa > Arthropoda > Insecta > Hymenoptera > Eurytomidae > Sycophila > Sycophila sp. Sp_5. Next base: position 25,495 of record JACCID010000441.1, read on the forward strand.
CTCATTCAATATTTTGTTGAGTTAAAAAATTATTTTTTTGAAACTACTAAATTTATTTAGTTTTAATGAAATCATTTCTTGATAAAAAGAATTTAATAAGTTCTATTGAAGTAAATTATTTCCTTAAAATTAACAAATTTTTTTCAGTGTAGGGAGTAAAAGTAAAGACTGTCTCAAATCGTAGTATGTAAATTGTTGACAAATATGCGATTTGAGGGATTCTTTACTTACTCCCATAGTGCATATATACCATTTTTTACACGAGGGGAGTAAATCGGCGTACCTTCTAAAATTGAATTGATGAAACTTCACTAAAGTTGGTCGAACATGCTTTACTAATATTGAAATTGTGAAGCTCTTTCTACTAATTTTTAGTGAAAATTCATTAATTATAGTACAGTACACACCTTACGTGTTTAAGAAGCTGCTTTACTTTTGGACGTGAGGTGAAGTGTCAATTGGGTGCAGTAGTACGGCCAGGGCTACCGCGAGACAAGAATTTTAAAACATTTATTTTCGTCTTATTCGAATCTTGATAAAAACAATGTCGCGCTTGTCTTGATTTTGGCACTGAACGATTAAATATTCACTTTTTCTTTGCTCCTAGTAGAAGTTTTCTCACCCTAATAGAAACTTATTTTGAATAATGGTGAGTCGAAATACATTATTTTTCAACAATTTTGTGTGTATAGTTTGTATAAGTATGTAATAAAACGTTTAATTTTTTTCCTTAATTTACGAGACCAGGCAACGGCAAGATCTAGATTTGGCTTGAGTCTTGTGGAAGCCCTACGACGGTATAACTTCGAGTAGTTTCGCGGAGAATTGATTGCCAATGATTTCAATTGGATTTTTGTTCGCGTTTCATGGCTCATGACTTTGATTTAATAACATTAAGTGCAGCCCTCCAATTGCATGTTTTCTTATTCAACAGAAGTGTTAACATTGTAGCTTCTAGAAAGGTGTAAGGTGAAGCTGTACTGTTTCCGGTGCTTCAAACTATTTAGCATTTAGATAATCTGAATCTTTTTATATAATACTTACGCTACAAAGCAGTTGCGCAATTCTTGTAGTAGTCAACATGAAATCGATGCATCTCAGTATTATCCCTTATCAAAGATGAGCCAAACCAAACCGATCGAGCATACTATTCAACGCTGGAAAATTGTTTCATAAATTAAAGCATTAGCGTAAAAGAAGCTTTCCCCAAGTCCAATCCTTCGAAGCGAGCAAGAAAAATCGCTGATTCACATGGTCGCGATGCATCAAGGTGTCTCCTATCTTTTCTTCTTAAAGTGCACCTCGGAGAGCCTACAGCGAAGCCCTCGCGCCGCATTCCCGGAAGATGAAGAAACCGTCCTTGAGGAAAAAGATAAAATTACGAGGCAGGGCGACGCGTTTGTTTTTTTTTTTTTCAACAAGCCGTGGAGAGCGCATCGGCCACTGCACCAAATCTCTGGGTTCGATGTTCCACGTCTCTACGTTCACTTCCCCCCGGCGATCGCGCGGACCCGTCGAGCGAGTATCCTGCGGGCGGACGCTGTACGCGCGCGTGGGCCAAAAGGAAGAGGAGAAAATGGGACAGGGACAGGTCCTGACAATGGGGCTGAATCTCTCTTGGAGCGAGCGAGTGAAAGAGAGCCTAATGTAAACCTGGCCTGGCTGCCTCGCTGGCCGCTCTCAAAGGGTAAGGTTAATCCCCCGGCTGGAATTCAGAGTTGAATGCTCCTTTAGGTGGTTCTTGCGCGAAGCTCATCATTGGGCGATCCGCTGTAACTTGTGGAAATTGTTATTTATTGTACGCGAGAATCGGTGCAATCAAATTTTTATGGACCGAGAGAAGATGCAAGCCACCATTACTTTCCTAGTAAATTCGTCCTATATGGAGAGAAACGTGCTGGTGAAAAATACTATGTCGTTTTGTAAGGCGGTGACAAACTCAACTCAACAAATAAAAGATTTTTTACCACATTTTTTAGAATAACATTTTATTTGTCGAATTTTCTACTGGAATACGAAACCGTGTAGTAGAATAGAAATGGATTGCATTATTTTAGTCACTTGAGTGAATGAAATAAATGAATAAAATAAATGTGAGATATGCACAACGTTAGATAATCAATTCGAAGAATCGTTTGTGCGAAAGAAAAATTGAAGTTTTTAAACAAACGATTACAAAGCAATGTTGTTATTTTGATCCACGTTCGAAACGAATCGTTTAGCGATGGGTTTACGCTCGAACGTCATAAATTCTTGTGGATATATTTTAAAATTCTCAAAAAATTGCCACGTAATGCATATAAGCAAAGGAGCAAACTTACAGATAGCGTCAAAAGTGGTAAGAAAAAGATACAGAGGTATCTGAAATTAATCTAAATTTTGCAAATGTTATGCAATAACTTAGTCCGGACGAGTGTATGGCCTATAAAATTGGAATAAAAAAGAATAATGAATCGAGGATTCTACTCGTTTCAAAATAACATGCACTATATATGTCGGCAATCTATGCCAGAAATTTATCTACAAAATGACGCATATACTGGTACATGAGCAAACTCCATGAGAGTTTATGCGCAGCGACGTTACGACGATGAATACAGAAATAGTTGCATACGTGCGTTTGAAATCACAACGTTAATCAAGGTACCGCAGTACAAATGATATTATTTCAACAAATAATATTGCAAATACAGTCACAAAATAATATAACGCTATAAATTTTGTAATGCTTTATTTTATGAGAATTGCGCGCATTAAACAAAAATTCATAAAATAAGTTTCTGTTCAGTACGGAATCGTGAAAGATCCTTTTTAAAGTATTTTCCATCCCTCGCTGGCCTCCTCGCTCTTTTATTTTTTAATTTCATTACACGGTGCATGAGATTCATTATATTATAATATGGGAAAGTCTATAATCTTCTTAAATCCTTTTTTTCTTCTTTCTATTTTTTTTTACACACAGCGAGTTTGTAATACTTTGAGGATGTTACATTTGAAATTTCAATATTGCGCGTTCTCGTTATAATTAGATGACAAATCGAAACGCTTGATTACATCTGAAAATATTAATTACCTTCTTGGCTAAAATTTACAACGAAACCAATAGTGTTCCAATGCACTTATTTACGATTGGTTCCACTTTGATAAGTGCGTCAATCAGTGGATTAAAGTTATTACCTACCGAGTTGTATTCTATCCACAAAAGTGTGACGTAAACATTACCAAATGAACATTTGCAAAGAAAATAGCCTACACCCAATTTTCTCGCTATAAAGATACTTTATTCTTCGCGTGATTCATCGAGGCTAATTTCAAATTTTTGCGAAATTCACACAGATCGACGCTTATTTATTTCTTTACCAGAGACGAAATACTATAAGCAGATTGGATACATAATAGCCAGATGTACACCCATTAAATTGCCATATTCTCCAACAAGTTAGCTCCAAGTATTACGGTCCCGACCATCCTTATAAGCGCTACCAAAAAAAACCTCATCCTGCACGTATTAAATTCATGCAATCGATTCCTCAAAAAAAAAAAGAAAAAAAAAGTAGATTCGCCTCTTTTTTTTACCAAAGCATGTTTTTAATTTGAACACGACAGCGGCCCATTATAAATGATTTATAAGTAACGAGTCGATTAACCTGCAATTACAGAATCGAAAGCCTCGCGGCGCGATGGAAAAACAAAAGCGGCCCGGCATTCCTCCAATAAGTTAGCGGTCGGCGTATCGCGTGCGACGCGCAACTCCTGCGCCCCGAGAAATTATTCGCGCGGCATTTAATTGGCCGCGAGTTCATTGAAGAGCGCTCGCGATGTATGCACATATATATGTGTTTATACATGTATATATATGTATATATATACGTATATATACGTTTCGATCGCGCGGCGATCGCGCGAAATGCTCTGGAGGATTTGAATCCAGTTATGCAAATGTCGATTGGCAAATGTCGCTCGCACCGCACCGCGAATACATTACTGCGCGGTGCCTCGGTCATTATCAGTTGCCGGGCGCGACGACTCCGCGCATTGCGCGTGTCAACAGAGCGTGGACGCGCGCGTGGGCTCCTGCGATAAAAAATTGTGACTTTGCGATTATGGCTTCTCTCTACTTTCTAGCGAGATTCTCCTTGGGAGATCGGTGATATGGTAATTTTATTATTATTATTATTATTATTATTATTATTATGTTATACCCGTTTAGGCGATGCTTTTGAATTTGCAGCGCTCAGGATGTTTAGTTTAACGGTATTGGCGATTAATCAAAGTATAAGTGGGTTACATTCGTATTGGGTGCTGCTTTTATTGATACTTAATTCTAGTGTGAGACCGATATATTCGAGGAATTTAATTGCCGTCAGAATGACCGGCGGCATGGCTAAGCATGCAGGAGTATTTTTAATTAATGTCGAATACGACAAATAGATGTAGTCGGATCGGGTAATTGAACAGTGATTGGCTGTGTAACACAGTTTTGCTTGGATGAACGTAGAAGGTAGTCGCATGTTCAGTAATCCACTCTTAAAAAAGTGATGGCCTTTGTTGCGAAGCTTTTAATGCTTGATTCTGTCTGATTGGTCGTCAAGGTATACGAACGCTTGATTAGTCGCCTGATTTTTATATTAGGTACACGTTAAATCAGCTGGAGTGAAGTAGAGTAAATCTTAGTTTATTTTCAACAATCATTTTTAGCTAGAAATTAAACGTAGGGTTGATGCTGCTGAGATTTTTTATAACAATTTTGACTATTAATACTTAATCGTCAATTAAGTATAATTGCTCGTACGCAAACCTTAGTGCGAAAGGTGCTAATGCCTAGAAAAAACACAGAACATATCAATTTGATCATTATTCTCTCGATCTCTTTTTGGTCCTCATACTACGATGTATCGACTGGTTATATCGATTAGGCAGAAACAGACCACTAACCACATGGTAACATCAGAACTATAATCAAATTAAACGCGGTTAGTTACAGAAATGCTTTTGACTCTGCACAGTTCGTGGAATATCTCTGAATGTCCACATTGAAATTTGAATATTTATCGAGGCGCAATAAGGAAATTTTGAAGTAAAATTACGGTATCTTGGCGTGCTTCTTCTTTTTTTTATTCATGTACCGTTCTTTCATTTCGGATTTTGAAAATTAAGTATCTTAAAAAATGAAGTGGCTCGTAAATGGAACGACGCCGCATCAGTATAGATGTTGGAGAGTCGCAAGAGAAGACCAATAAACTTTTACGGTAGCTGTAAAGCGGGTAAATCAAATTTAGCATTCGCGTAAATCCATATACGAGGCCGGCTAATTGATTACGAGCTTGCAAAGCCTTTTTCTTGGGGGAATTAAAATGTCAGGGTCACGCCCGTACTCGTTCACTGGCCTTTAAACGGCCGTTCCTTAGTTCACTAACCCCAATTTGCCGAGGGGCGGGAGAAAATTAATGGCGAACGACCTGCTCGATATGATGAATTTCAATTTTTAAGGGGAGGATTAGTTTGCGATGTTGGACTTTCAACTCTTTGCTTTACTGCTTTTCCGATAAAAGAATACAGGGTTCAAACTTGTGCGAATTTCAGTTTAGCCTTCGATAAGAACGTCTTTATGTGTTGTACCAGTTAATACCGGAAGTGTTTGCAAACTCTATGGGAGAAGGAATCTTTAACTTTTCACATATTTTAAATATTCCCTCGTCGAACTCATATCTTACAACGAGCGATTTCTTCGATGTATTATACTACACTAAATTGCGTTTAAAATTTGCAAGTGGTTAACGCAACGCTAAATAACGTCGATATTTACGGGAAATGTTTATCATATAATTGTTTTAAAATTTTTTATTTTGTTATTAGTAACTTCTTTCCTCTTATCGGTCGTTTAACTTACTTCGACTTGAAGTCTTTTGCCGTTTTCTTGGATGCTGGATGAGTCTCATACTTTCTAAAAAAGAAAAAAAATGATTCACCACAGCAAACACGTTTAAGAATAACGATTTATCGGTTTTGAAAAATAAACTAAACTCACGGTAAATGTAAACCGTTAAGTAAATAAACGTGCTTTTTTTTAAATTTATGATCAAAGCGAAAAAGGAAAAAAGCAATTAAAAAAAGAAATTTTTGCAGTCAGTTCTACTTCCGTAATATCAACTGATTGAAAAAGAATATTTATACTTTTAAAATGGAAATATCAAGCGATCAATTACATTATTCTAATCAAAACGAATGAAAATTTTGGCGACCTAGCACACTTTTAAAATGCAAAAATAATAAAAAAAAGTGTTTTTATAGCTATCACTTAATTGAATTATACTTCGTAGAACAATTTGATGCCGAATAAAAAATTCAAGTCGTCAAATAAAATCGCTGTCCTCGCTGTCTATGATATTTCCTTGATTTTGCTGAATTTAAAATTCGCTAAGCGCTTTTCAGTATTACGTGGCCTCAATTTTTTCCTGTCTACGATGTGTTTCTAAATTTGATGAATATTATCTATCCTCAAGCAAACTATTTTCGATTCGCAAAAAATTGTAAATATATTATATAAAATGGAGTAAATTTATTTCTTAATACAGAAATACCTACGTACTTGCAGCGCCATTTGCTCGCTTCCAAGGGATGTTGCAATTTGTAAACTTATTACGATGTAGAATACTTTTCCAAGAAGTTTGCAGCAACTGCGTGCAACGCACGTAACGTAATCTGCTTTGTCGTACAATACGTTCAACCCTCTGAGAAATATACATTTGGCAACTAAGTTAGCGACAACGACGCGTGGGTTAGGATCTTCTGGTTCAATTTAGTACTTGATTCAATTTGTTCAGATAAAATTTGCATGAATTTCTCTTAATATTCTTCTTACACTTTTATTAATGCACACGAAATAGAATGTATTTGAATAAAATTCAAACTCATCTTGTCAAATGTTTTGAATTCAGAGTCTGTTTAATAAACATTAAGCTTCCAAAAGTATTGTCGGCTTCATTTTGAATAAGTGTATTAATAAAAAATAAATGTGATTCTCATTGCAATGCCCATCTCAAAAGATTCGATTAACGTCGGAGCAAATCTACGCCACTTGCAGTCGATGGAAAAATAGAAAGCGAAAAAAAATCGATGATTGTTCAGATACCGTTACAGGAATTCTGGCTACTCTTTTTGTGACAAACACGGTAAAACCATTACGTAAAGGTGATTTAGCATTCGTGAAATTACAATCAATGTCGCCTTTTCATTTCTTTGGCACGTCGCTGGCCGCGATTGGGATTGGCGATCTTACAATTTTTCACAGTCCAGCGGATGCGGGAAGGTCGTCTCATTGATATTCGCGGTGAATGCTTGACTAAGGATTTTGTGACATTAAATTTTACTTTTAATGGCTGCGGTAAAATATGAGCTGTCGCTCATAAGTAAGATGCAATAAGTGCAGTTAGCGTGTCGTGGATATTGCAATACACAGTCTTGGAAACGATACTCTGAGAGAAAAACCTTTGCCGTGAGCAAAAATTAACTGCGATAATTTATTGTTATTTATTTAAAAATTATCCATCACAATGATTTACTGCAGGATTGCCAATGCCTAGCGCTGAGTAAACAAGCTTAGTTGCTGCTTTACAAGAGAATTCAAACGAGACAATCCGAGCTTCCCCTCTATATTCTGAGATTTTCCCATTTAGCAATAATACTTTTATAGCTCAGTGCTTCTGCTTCTTGACTGCAAATAAAAAAAATAAGTCAACCGGCCAGTGGACGGAGGGGAACATGCGAGGTCTGAAATGGGGAAGTCGGAAACGAGAAACGATGTTGATCCATGGCGAAAGTAACTTATACCGAAAGTGAATTATCGAATGTTGACGAAGAGCCAACTTGGGGTGGGAAATTGGCCTGACCCAGAATGACTGTGGCGAGCACGCGCCGGAAAAACGTCTGGACACGAGGGGAAGTGAATCGCTTTTTGCGGGTGTGTCCATCCGGGCTACTCGTCATTTCTAATTTCGTCGATGCGCAGAGGTGAATTCGGTTTATATATATTGGTAACCTACTCGGCCGCTAGAGAACGCCCTGCGACAGTGTGGGTTAAAAGTTCACGAAGGTAGTCGATACGAATGGCCTATTTGTAATCGGAAATCTAAAACACTAAATTTTATCCGAGTTTACTGCAAAGTACATTCGCGTGTTCCAGGTACGGCAAATTTGAAGTTATAAAAAAAAACATGCTTTTTCTCGAAAATATTCAATACACGCGGAAAGAAGACTTTAATCTAAATGAACGTTTGAAGGAAATGTACTATTAGAGAGGAAAATGTTGGTACGGCGATCTGGTGTCTTTCAGTTCAGAAAAGGTTCGCTGCTTGGAGGTGCTCTTCGCCTATTCATATTACACCTGGGTAGACGAGTTGAGATTTCAGCGCTCGAATTACTAAAGAACGAAGCACGAGTGTTCTGCCTGAAAAGAACTTGAACTACTTTTTGAAATGGCCGAGCCCGGACAATTTAAAAAGGCACCGCCGAGATTTAAGAAGATTTTTTTAACAAGGCTGCTACGACCGTTCGTTTGCCCTCGCCAAATTTACTGCCTAAATAAAGGAATAGTAATTATTGCTCGGCATTAATTTATGCCACGTATGTGCAACGGCCATTACGAGTGATTTACATTTCTTGTAAAACGGGAAGCAATGAAATAAAATTGAAAGAAATAAAAAAAACTATTCTGCGAACCTTAAAAATACATTTTCAAGGTCAGATTTCAAAGATACTGTGAAAAAAACCTGCATTTTGTAACGAACACGCTTTAAAAAAAAGTAGAAAGGAATCGATACAAAGCACACGTACAGCGTTGGTGTTTGATTTTCCAACTAACGGCATGGACCTTAAAAATTGTTTGCTATAAATCTAAAAAAATTTCTCGTCAGTGAAGCACCAAATTAATTTGAAACAAAAGAAATTCTCAGGTGATTACTGCAGTCATAAAGAATTACTTCTAAATAATTATTCGCGATGAATAAACACCGACGTTTGACAACTGCTGTCGAAATCAGTTTAATATTTATCAAAAATAATACGATTCGTCGGAGATTAAGATTCCGCAACTGTGACGAAAGGACTCTTGGTAAAAACGAGCAAAGTTCGCCCATGCAAGAGGGCACAGATAAATCCATCGACGTTTCCCAACTCCGAAAGAGCCAGCGATTATAGCGACAAAGGAACATTTTTCCCGTCTTCGATATTAGTACAATCGTAAATTAAAATCCTCCTTTTTTCATCCGCGACGATGCCTCTGCCGCGATCATTAAGAGGCGCGCTGCACAACAGTCTAATGACCGGCCAATCAATCCGAAAGCCCCAAAGTGTGAACAAATCGCTTTATCAATTTTTCCCCATCTGCCTATAATTGCGTGCCACGAAATCGCCGGCCCAGGGCTGCAGGAGAGACCACGACAAGACGAGAATTTTCGAAAGTCTGGTGTTGATCTTTAAATTTCTTGATACTACTTAAGGTTTGCTCTTGGTCTTGAGTATTCTCGTGTCTTCGCAAATAAAATTTCTTTCGCTATCGTTGAAATTGTAAGTGAAAATTAGTCATAAATTAATAATGTATTGTAAATTGAAGTTAAGCCAAGTACTGTGAATACACACACGGTAAAAATAAGTCGCTATTGTAGCAAAAAATTTGATTGCTGCAGCAATTTTTTTTGCAACCCAGAGATAGCAAGATTTAATTACTGTCATAACCAAATAATTTATTCTATCGAATTAACAAAATAAAATCACTATAATCAAAATATTGAATCGTGTTTAGCTATATCTTTATTGATTATTAGGGATTTAAAGATTTTCAAGCTTAAATCATATTATAAATGAATTCATTTAAACATTTACAAAGTAATTAAATTTATAACACATTCTTAAAAATTACATAAGAATTTCAAAGGATCAAGAAGCGAATGTGCATACCCACAAGACCATTTATTCGTCTCACTCAATTCATATGCACAAAAATGACTATCAAAGCCTATATATTTTGTAATAAAAGTTGAAAATATACTCTGCGGTAACCTCAATAGAGCAAACTCATTTATTTTAGCCCGAAAATCAAACACGGTATGAATGACAGCAGCGCATTGCTAATGTAAATTCGTAAAGTTGCCAACACAGCAATAAACATAGGTGAAATAACCCGCAAATTTTGCTGCGGTAATCACAATAGAATAACAAATGAAAATTAGCTGTTTTAAAAACTAATTTAAATTATAACAGCGATTTATTTTGCTGAATGAAACAATTTGACGCTAGAAATTCAGTAGTATTCATGCAACAATTTTCGGGTTGCTAGATTGAAAGTAAAAGCTTCTAAAAAATAAAATGTAATAATTGCAGCGAATTTTTTGCAAATTTTTGGCAAACCTTACGTTGCTGTCTTGATTGTACTATTTTTTACCGTGCAAAGTCGAAAAGACTCAAACTTGGAGTTACACAATCTCGTTCTTTTTTCTTTCCAAATTAAAAAAGAATATTAAAAAAAATTAATTTAAAATTGTGTAAAATGTCGATAACGCAGAGTTACTATGTAGTAAGAAAGGGAGATGGGACAGATAATTTTGAAGATTAGTAAAAAAAACTGTAAAAAATTACGTTTTTTAATGGTAAAGGCTGAAAGGAAATTAGGTATACTACCTACTACCTTGTTGATTATATAATTCAACATTTTATCAAAGGTTATGATCAACATTTGGTTTATAAGTTTTTTCAAGTCAGCCCACGATAAACTAGTAGCGCAACTCTTGTTTATCTTTACTTGAAGCACTTAAAGCCGACTCGTTCGCTCCTTTAAATTTCTCTGGTTTAAATAAATAAATGCATATCCCTTTTCCCAAAACTCAAAGCCTGCGTAAACAAATTTTAGTTAGGATAAAGTCTACCCAAAGTTCATGTTTGGCGGTCGTTGATACGAACATGGGCAATAAGACTAAATAATAAATAATTTTGCAATACTTTATACAAACTTCAGATACAGTTTTTCATAAATCTAAAAGGCGTGCACATGACGAACGTTAAAAAGAAATAAATGTAAAGAATTTTTTTCTATAACTTGAGCGGTAATTTATCCATTTATATCACGCATCTATAAACTTGTATAAAATATATAAGAAGCAAGTTCGATAAAGTCTCATTGCCCATGTTCACATGAACGACCGCCAAACATGAACTTTGGATAAACTTTATCTTAACTTAAATTTTTTTTACACGGGAGAGTCTCCATTTCATCGAGTCTAGTACTCTCTTGGAAATGTTGCGGAACAAATTATGTTGGTCTTGTCCTGAAATTGAAGACAAAAGCGAACCAGGACCCAGAATAGGCTCGAAGCAGCCCTACCGCTCGTTTCATTTCGGCTCGGGTAAGCGTGAATTCGCGGCGGCGAGTTCGCACGACGGCCAGGCCAATTGTGGAATAATGGCGCGGCGGTAACCCAGATGCCACCGATCCTGACAATCGAGCCGCTCCATCCTTGTCCCTCTCTCGGCGGTGCGCGCGCGCGCCAATGCCTTTTCCGAACGCAAAACTGGCACTCGCTGTTTATGCTTATAACCGGTGTGCGCGCGCACCGTGAATTTCGCTTGTTATACTCTCTTTCGAGCGCGGGACCGAGTTGTTGTCCGCCGCCGCCACTTTTTTTTGCCGGCCGCACGAACGCACTCGCTTTTCGTTATTTAAGCCACGCGCGTTTGTATTGATTGCGTAATTCGATTACAAGCCGCGCGCTACACTCGTGTCATTATGATGGCGGCTTGTGCGCGAAATTTCGCAGCGATTGATTGGCCGGCGCACTCGAGCTTTTTCTCCCCGCTGAGTCCAATCAAATTTCCGACGGTTTTTCGCCCGGTATAATATCAAAAATTGGCTAGCGTACACGCTAAAACAGTTGGAGTTAAATTTTACTCTTGGATTATAGTGAAACACTTGTGCGGATGGTGGTTTGGGTTAAAAATGTCGCGTAGATTATTAATAAAATGGAATAATTTATTTAAAGTTGCAAAATTAAAGCGCTGTTTTTTGCTAATCAGTTATTGTAAATAATACATTCTGATTTTTAGTTAAAATAATATCGTAGCGATATTTAATTTCTCAACAAATTTAGTTAATAAAAACTTCAGTTTAAAAGGTTTGATACAATCCCTATTCCAGGTCATTTTCAGTTAGAAATTTTGAATTTCTGCGCCAATGCTGTATTAACCTACGAACTAATCAAGATTACTCTTTTGATGTTTCACAACATCCGGTCATCACTTTTTTAAGAGAAGATCGTCGATAAAACTGGGGGTAGTGGTTATTCCAATTCGACAGAGACCACGCGCTTGCTCGTTTCGAACGGCACTCGAGAGTATTAATTTGTATTACTTCAGGCAGTGGCGAGCTGGCGCTTGCAATCTGCTTTAGTACAACTGATGTTCAAGACAAGGTTTAATTCGCGGTCGGTACAGTTGGGACGAACCCAACGATCGTGTACGCAATTTCTTAGCCTTCGTTTTAGCGCGGACATTAAGTGTTGATATTACCCGCGGCGTAATCTTTGTAAGTCAACCAATCATTTTTCTTGAAATGGATTACAAGCAAATTTTTACAAGGTTTGCGCAAGTGTCACCACGTTCGGCTTCGTTGAGGCAACAACGAACGGCTTTAATTACCGTCAACTTTCGTACTTTGTGGAGTTCAATGTTTGAAAGTACATCCGCGCCATCTTTAAAACCGATGACAGGCTACTCCGGAGTCAATATTTTATTAGCGTCTGGTAGGAGACTCTAAAGTATGAATAAACTCTTGTTGTATGAATAAACGGATATTTATACTTCAGAAATGAATAATTAAATGCAGTAACGATTATGAATTGAGATAATCCTGCTCAGCAGTCTTACGAAAACCTTTTATTATAAAGAGCGATAAGTGAATAAATACGAAAGCAAAAATATTCACGCTTATAAAAAACTATAGTTATTGATATTGCCTGCAGAAAAGATAATTGTGAGAAAATAATTGCAGGTGCGCATCGGATGAATTGACGCGATTTCGTATTATTGATAAAATAGTATGAAGATTCTAGGATATGCGTCCAGTGTCTCGTACAAGCACGAACAACTCTGTGCTCGATGTTAAAGACAACTATTAGTTTTTCTTGTCAGCAGTGCAAATGCTTATGAGGCATGATTCATTGCGGCAGTTTCGAACCAGACTCTGCATTATAGATGTCACATTTATGATCATCGATGTTTTTCATGCCCAACCGGGACGAGCGCTGTTTACTGCTTGTGCGTCTTTTCATGTGGCTGAGATCTAACCGCACCAGATGAACGACTTATTTACATGCGCAAATAGACACTAGCAAAAGTTAGCTCAAGTCTACAAAAAAGGCAACAACTGGTTCAACTTCTCGCGGAAATTTACACGGAGTGAAACTTCTAAGTAAAAATTACTTTAACTTTCTTCAAAAATTAGTGCACCGTGTACTTACACGTACACTTACAAGTAACAAGGAGACTCGTATTTTATTAAAGTACAGTCTATTAAGATTGCAAATTATTAAATGTTACTTTACTGCATATTTAATTATATACCAAATTTTATTGATTGTATTTTTAATTTTTTAAATTATTGATAATGATTGACGTACTTCTTTTACTTCTTTATTAACTGCAGGAAAAAATCTTTTTATATTGCGGACTTATCGGTCAAACAAGATTTAAATTTGTTCTTAATTTACTATACGCAAGAATTTTTCATACATGGTATATTTCACTTTAACAAATACGTTTTAACTTATTAATCAACGAACCTGCTTAATTCTTTGTGCTTTTTCGGTTGTCGATGACCAATGAATGTTGAAAAATGGAAGGAAATATAAAGAAAGGATTTGGCTTGTGGCTTGTATTCATTAAAAAGTTAAAATATACAATTTGTTTGAATTAAACATTTAGATCTACTATTTTGATTAAATTATGTATTATAAATTAAGTAACTCGCATGTTATAAATTAAATTCCAATTTATAAAGAAGAGCAAGTCGATGGTAAAAGTTGACGAACCACCGCTCGATTTTGACAGTAGGTACTGTTCGAGCGCTGGTGAGAAGGTTATTTTGATAAAAAATTATACGTTTAGTGAAAATTCTGATAATTTTTCATTGAAAATTTCTCATCGCGTAACAGTGACATAGAAAACGTACGAGAAGTAAAAGGCGGAGGGGAGATAAAAGAATAACCGAGCGGGAATACGTGTATACACACACTCGCGGCGGAGTACGCGTGAGCACGCGTATTAAAAAAAAATGGACGTAATCTTTTCGAGATCTCCGGCGGGTTCGAGAACGAGAGCGCACTCGCATAATGGCCTGCTGCATATTTGCGTTTAGCCGAAGCGGCGAAAGAGCAGCAGAAGAAGCGCAATGTACATCGTGCCTTATACATTACGGCATTATAGCGCGGATCGTGTAACTTCCATGATTATCCCACAAGGAGCTCAAGGTCTTCTCCCATCCTCTCGGGCGAACTCTGCAATTGTGTATTCCTCGGTATTCCTCTCGATGCCTTCTTTCTATCTCGGCTATCTTCTCGCTCTTTTTCCATCGTATTTTCTCCTCGGCGCACTACGAGCCGGAGGAAGCCCGCATTTCTTTCTTTTTTTTCATCATCTTGGCCACTATTCAAGCCGCCCTTTCTACGCGGCGGCCACTCTTTCTGTGTGCCTTCATTGATTTAAAAACTTTTTTTATTCACGGATGCCCTCCCGCCCCGCAATTGATTGATCCAAGTTGCTTCTCGACGAAATAACGAAGTTTTACTTCCCCGGCCCTTTCTTCAACGCCGGAGAAGTATATACGTGTTCGAGAAGAAAGTCATCTTTTTTTTTAAAGACAAAAAAAAAGAGGAAACAAAAGCTTTAATTTGGCCTCCGATTACATCGAGTTATCATTCAGCAGTTAATTACGACTGGCCACGTAATCGATCGTGGTTCTCTTATTACTGAATTACCACCGATGCGTTTTTTTGCTTCTTATGCTGCTGCGGGTAATTGCAGTTATGAAAAAATTGGTCGTAATTGATCATTTAGCCGGTAAAAAATAGGCCGCTTCTAGACGTTTCCAAGATGCAAAGGTACATAACGATTGCAGTTACAACGTCTCTTACTGTTAACGACGTTTTGTCCCATTCAAGCAGAACCGTCAGATTACTCACATTTTTGTTATTTCGAAGACTCAACCGCGGCTGAGAAAAATGTTACGATTTTTCCAAGGCGCTCCGTTGCATCGAGGAAAAAAATTTGTAACATTTACTAAACGCGATATATTAATGGCTAATGATAACTACATACTACTAATTTTGATAAGATGTGAAATCGCATCGACGCCACTGCTGTATTACAAATCATCGATTCAAATCTACAATATTTAATTTTCTTTAGAAAGTAAATAGTTTTACCAAAAAATGATTTCATTTATTATGATTTAACGTTGCATCTCGAGTAAAAAAACAATTTACCATTGTGCTTAGTTTAAATAAAGAAATTTGTTTATCATTAAAAAATTCTTCCTCCGACGCGTCGCAGCCTCTTAAGAGGTAACTGAAAAGTGACAAATCACACGTTCGTCTAGCGGAGCTCCCTCCTCGTTCTCAGCCCCATTCAAATGAATTCTTTTGAATTGTACGTCGCTGCTCGAGGCGCGCGTGCTCGTCCCAAACCGAAGGAAGTCTCTTCGAAAATTTAATCCTCCCTCCGAGCGCTGATGCCCACGTTCGCCGATGACTTTCGAGAACTCCGACGTGATTTCGACAAAAAGAAACGGCCGAATGGAGAAAAGGGCATGCACTAAGGCGAGCGAAAAAAAAATTTGGGCTTTCGTAACGAAAAATTTCGAGTGCTGCCATTGAGGCGATGAAAAACCTATACAGCGACGCGCCGTGATCTTCGCGATTAACGTAATGCGTCTCGTTTCGTAAGATGCATACACTGGATTATCGATGGACTTTTCAGGTATTTCTTTCGCGGAGAGAAAATATCGACTAAAACTTGCAATAGCTGTTTCTTATAAAATTCGCTGGAGCTGTAATGAAATTTGTTAGATTTTTGCCTACAAGCCGTCCAATTTTGAAAAGAAAACATCGAAGTTTAAAAGATAAATGAAATATTCTATGTAGTAAATTAACTGTTGATCGATAATGGTCTGTAATCATTTTTTTAAATTAACCTCTACTTGACTCGCACAGTCGGCTAGAACCATCTCAAGTATTGCAATGTATACTGATGGCTGCAAAAAGATGGTGCTTAAAGATAATCTTCAGAAAATCAAGTTTCATCGGATGATTCTAGGTTTCGAAAGTAAAACTTTGGTTAAGTAGATATGTGGGATAATTTAATATATTTTTTTTTTATTTTTCTTTTTCATGTTTAATCTTCGACGGAAATAATGAGGATAATAAAGTCGTGACTTTAGGGTTACTGTACGTCTGTTATGCGATTCAGATAAAGATAGTGGTAAACTAATATGTTTAAATAGAGCCTCTCCAGCTGGAAATTCTTGAAAGAGTATTATTAAAAAGTATTTTTTTTTTATATTAGACTGTTATGTCAATGTTTCAATTAGGAGATGACTGTACGATTTTATATATATATCTATATATATATTATAATATTTAATTGTATCGCTAAAGCAAAGATATAAAGTAATTTTCGTGGTGCATAGGTAAACAAAGACGGGAAAAATAAAAAAAGTGGGGGGTGGACGAGCGGAGCGACTAGGGGGGTACCCCCTAGTATATATATACACACAGGTTATCATTTTTAATTGATATACTTACTACGACTATAGTCTATTGTCTATAGACGATAGGATGAAGCTTGGGCAATTGAATTCATACTGGTATCAATCTCAAATAAAGCAACTACTGGTGCCTGTACCCTTCAATTAAATACGATGCAAAAGCATTTTGAAAGTTACACTCATTGGGATTGTGAAAATATTACGATGCTAACTGAAAATAACATGTTGCGTTTCGACGAATAAAATAATTGGAGAATTCTAAAATACTGCAATGCAAATGCAAATAACGTAAATAAGGTTTCAGAAATTCTATTAGGGTACCATTACGTCGGAGAAAGCGCGTTTTCCGAAGTCAGATTTAAAATCGCAGCCGGCACATTATAAAAAAAAGAATAAAATAAAATGAAACACGATTTATCGAAATTAATTTATTCGCGAGATTGGAAGCCGGCGCTAATGCGAATTCCGAAAATACGCCTCGCATTAAAGTGCAAGTCGAAGTTGACACTTTTATTTTGAACGACGGCAAAAGGCAAAAATAAAGCGAATCAGACTAAAATCCATTAACCCGTTTTCGAGCTACCTAATTCCACATTGAAAAGTGTTACTCTCCGATTCCATTTTCTCTATTACGCGATTCAAGGTCGAAACAGCGTATCCATCCACCTCGTCATTTGCTCTCCCGAGAGTTTAAAAAAAAAAAAAGAAAAAAATCGATTTGGCCAAAATGCGTTTCACTCGCGAGCCATAAATCATACGCTAGTTATGATTGGCGCGAGCGAAAATTACGGCTTATCGTTCGGCGCGCGAATTTCATCGGCATTCCCTTGGAGTGCAGCATCCTCGCGCAGTCGTAGCTCGATATTTACAAAGCATCCTCGGAGGCTGCCGAGTGCGGTTCCCAGGCGACGAGGAATACTGTTAGTTTTATTGTATACGGCGGCGTCCGTGCGCCGTGCCTTTGTGCGTAAAGCTTGGGCTCCGGGGGTAAGTCGAGGCTGGCAGCTTGCACGTCGGCGCATACCCATATCCGCGGCTCTCGCGCTAAGGCCAAGTTAGGAGGAAGATAGCGTCGATTATCTTAACGATCCCCTGTAGCAAAACCTGAACGGCAACTCTCCGCTCCCAGTTCTTCTCTCTTTCTTCCTCGGCTGGCGGCGCGCTGCCGTCGCCGCGTTTCAGCAGAAGAAAGAGGAGACGCGCGAGCGAGCGCATCTCTCGGCTGAAAATAGCCTCACCTGATCGTCCAGTCGGCACGCCGGGAAAAAGAGGTCATTTTCGGACGTAATTGCACTCTGAAAAACATTGATTTTCCCTCGCGTTGCAAGAGCTTCTATTCTTGCTAAATTTCAACGGGGCTATTCTTTGCCTTTTAGTTTCTAGCTTCTAAATATTTAGTGAGTCAAGAGTATTTCTTCTTTTATACGCTATAAGAAAAATCGCCTAGAAAAGGAAGGGTACACTGAGAGAAAAAAACTTAATAAAAATTGCTATTGTGGCGAGGAAAGGAGTGACAGCCTTATTAAGTAACATTTTTATATATAAAATAATAATTTTTACAATTCCGTACTAAAAATTACTATTTTTCATACGAAAATTTCTCGCTTGTTAAAACTGTCGCTCCTTTTTTAACTACAGTAGCAATTTTTATTAAGTTTTTTTTTTCACAGTGTACTGTGAGTGCCTCAAAATTAATAATAAATTTTGTTGACAATTTCAAAATCATGTATAATATGTATAAGTCCATCGAAAAACAAAATATCGGGCAATACTGCTTAAGTATAACCGAATTTCAATGTGAGGCTGCGATTGCGGTCCCAGTGAATCCCTCCGATACTGCCATCAAGGAAATAATATATGTTCCTTGATGCTCGATGGAGGCCAAGCTCGCTTTTTGGTGTCTGGCGGCAACATTAAAGTAACCGAAAATTCTCAAAATTGGAATTTTCGATTACTTTTTGATCTATTGAACTCTTTGTAATAATCTAAATAAAAAAGAATCGTTAGCATGATTTAAAAGAAATATATAAAAGTTATGATAAAAAGAGCCGAGCAGGAAATCAAAAAAACACATTTTATTTCAATTCTACTTTTAAAATATTGCAAACGATGAATGCACAGTCATTTTTAGACCAATAATTTAAACCAGTACAATATGCAGCACTTTAAAAGGAACAAAAACAGTGCAAATTCAGTAAAACTTCGACCAAATATAAAGAGTTTATATTTTTTTTAGATTTAGCTTTATTAATTACCAACATTTCAAGTTAATCCTACCAAATCAATAATATATCAAGTATTCATGATGTGGTTGGTTCTGGTGAGTACACGTACTTGGTCAGGGTTTTGTATCGATTGCCAACAATGAGATTAGAAAAACAAAGATTATTATTTTTAAATGACGTTGGGTTGTAAATTTATAGACTACTAGAATAGTTAACAACAAAACTTACAATGATCTTTTAAATTTATGTTTACTTGAAAGTCCCCTTCTATTACTTATTACAAATTATATTTTAATGAAATAAGAAATTGCGACAACCGTACCGACTGCTCTTTAAAAACATTAATCCAGACAATAGAGTAAAAGTTATCGTAAAAAATTGTTTTCCTCGCTGCTCTCCTTGCAAAAACAAGTCTTATGTAAATGACGCGTCCACTTCACTGGTGATTTCGAATTGAATGAGCATTGCCGCTTCTGCCGAGAAAATTCGCACTCGTCGTTATTCAATTTCGCAGTTCCGTTCCTCATGACAAAGCAAGAGGAAGGCACATGGACGCTCAGCTGTCAAAAGTACGTGCCAAGTGAAGCCTCCAGTTTCTCATCTTCTCGGCTATTCCACGCGAATCTCCCCGTAAACGCGCGGTCTGTCGGAGATGCCTCCACCTTACAGCCTCGTCGGCGGCGATTTACGGCGCTACCCGAGAATACTTGAATTAGGAATTACGCGTGGCTCGCTCTCGGAGGGATATACACGCGTATTATACGTCCTGCTCGGAGGCAGACGCGGACGTCGCAAGCCTATGCAAATTGTCGGGGGCAGGTTGGTCTAAAAGGAGTAGAAACTGCGGATGATCCTTTCCCGTTTTAGAAACGTTTAGTGGCCGATAAGTGGCCGGGAATTACGTCTAATCATATGCCCGGCGGCTTTACGCCCCTTCTTTTTTTCTCGGGAGGCGCTGCCTCGTTCCGGGCTATTTTAAGAAAATCTATAGCCTATAGCTCGTCGAGATACTTCATCTTACTGTTCTTTTGTTTCTTTCATTGTAATTACTATGATACTGGATACGGTACAGCTGCATGCTAACCATAATTTTACGACTCCCGGCTGGATTTTATTTTTAGCTTTAATTTTAAATTGCACAGGCTAAAAATAACCCGCAACGCCTATCAACAGGGTACGCGATGCTAAAATAAAAATACAATTAGGATAACGGAGTGGATTTTTTTTAATGGCGACATCAACTTTGTACGAGTGTTCTCTGCAATTATTATTTTTCGGATGCAATATGTGTGCTTTCGAGCAATTTTTTTTTTTTTAGAAAAATTTCATGAACTGCTTAACAAGAAATCGCGTTAAAGGAATCCCTTTTGTTTTTTTAAACGGCGCAAGTGAGGTCTATTAATTTAACTGCCAGTAATACCATAAAATGCCTATAAAATGTGTCTGCACAGTGGACTTTGAATTGCTAGCGTTAACCTAAATTACATTTTAACGGATGCTTTTTTTTGCTTTTTTGAAATTAAGCATTTGCACTCCTATATGCAACAACAAATTACTCTTTAATCGCAATGTGGAACGAAACCAATAGCCGCCGCGTTTGATAATAGTTTCGCGTGTGAATAATTGACGCAACGAACGCGAAACAAGGAAAAGGTCTGTCCATGCGCTTATAAATGCTGAAAACGTGATAATTGATAAAAATTCCACGATTCGGAAAAAAAAGTGAGGCCTCGGACAAAAAATCACCTTCAAATGGGCGGTTTGTGAATCAATTATCGACGATTATCCCCAAGCAGCGAAGATGCGCACGTGCAGAGGCGCGCGACAATCGCACCTTTTTTCTCCGCTTCCAGGAAATGTTGAGTCTACAACGGGCACGGCAATTGCGCAGGATTTCACAATAAAATATATAGATAAAAGCCTCCCGTTGGAGCGTGAATTTTTATCCTCGTTGCTCTGGCCCATTATGCGCGTTAAATTCAAGTGGCGCTTGTCGTTGATGACTCACCTGCGCCGACATTGCGGTTAACGTTTCTGGCGTAAAAGCACTACGTGGCACGGTCAAAAATTTAATTCCGCTGCTGCGGAGACGAAAGCGTCGCCCGCTGCATTAAACAGATCTTTCTATGCCAGATACGTGCGTTTGTTAATTAAGCAGCGAATGGCTTATTGTTCCAGTAAATGTTTACGTCGGAATTATGTTAATTGAAATGTTTCTTGGCAATTGTTTGGCTTCCTTTGACAATGCAGCATTTCTAAAAATTAAATGAGCTTTGAGCGTAGTACTTACAACAAAATTTAATAATCTTACTCCTTTGTGTTTTGCACAAATGTCTTCATCAGTGCTCCAGATAATCCTTTTTTCTTTGAGCAAGCAAACGTTTTTTTTTTCATACTTTTTTATTACTTATGTAGCAGGTGTATCTTATTTATTTATCGCAATTGTTACGTTTTGAAATAATTTTAATGACCGTATTAATGTTTACCATTCTGCCTTAAAAAAAAAAAACGATCGCAGGATGTAGTAAATTTTTTAAAGAAAAAAATTGATTTGTTCTGTTGACTAAATTTTCAGTTAAATACTTTATATTGTAAAGCATTTAAAAAGCAAGTAAATCTATAAATTGATTGAAGGTAGAGTCATAACATAAAATAAATCTTTTTAGTAATTCTGAAATTTATTTCCTGACCTGAACACTTTAAGCCTATCGCGACCGGTTTATACTCAGTGCTTATAAATAGATATATTTTGAAGTGTATATTAAAATGATACATGCATACAAAAAATTAAGTATGCGATGTCATTGCATTTTTTTATCCAATCAATCACGCACTTTTTGATCGTCAGTTCCTCTCTTATACTGAAATCATAAATATAACAGTCAAACTAATTATTATTCGTGTTATTGATTCTGACGCGTTATTTAAAATTAAAGTAATTTTCCATTTAAATATTGCAGAATTTTTATTAATTTTTATATAACTACACACATAAGTATAATAAAAACTCTCTTAGCTTATCTCACGAACTACTTTATACGGCAACATCAAGAAGAAATCTTTTGCGCTAAAATCACTTGCGAGAAGAGAAATAGGAAAAGCGCAATACCGCGCGAAGACCTGGCCGGCGTTTGAAAAATTCAATAAGTCGCGCGCATTGCTCTTTGCTCGCAGAGACAATGCGAGCGAGCGGAGCGTTAAACGATCGACAGAACAAAGAGCTCGGACCGACAAAAGTGCCTTGAGCTTAAAAGGCGTTTATTTTGATGCGCAATATTAAATTATATTTTCAGACGATAATTAAGCGGGCAAACAGCTGCGTTGCTTGTGCGCGTGCACTGGCTCGTAAAGTGCACACTGCAGGTTAGCAGCCTGTTCCAGATCCTGGGGCACAACGACAATCGAGCATAAATCAAACGAGCGAGTAGCTCTTTGCGAACCTTTCTATAAGAAAAAAATTATGCAACACTCTGAAACGACGGAAAAAACACTCTAGGGATTTTTTCGACCATCTGGGAGATGCTTTTATGTATGCATCGAAATAAAAGAAGCTGACAGTTTGTTAATCATAGTAATATAGAATGAGAGAAAAAACTTAATAAAAATTACTATTGTGGCTAAGAAAGGAGTGACAGTCTTAACAAGCGAGATTTTATTCTATGAAAAATGGTAATTTTTAGTACCTCCAATTATAAAAATTATTATTATTATTATTTAAAACTTAAATTATTATTGTTTTACTGCTAAAAAGTGCTACTTTGAATAGTAATAATTGTTATTTTTCTACTAAAATCTCTTGCTTGTCAAGACTATCACTCTTTACATAAGTAAAATAGCAACTTTTATTAAGTTTTTTTCTCTCGGTGTAGTATTACATTAAGACAATAGCACCGGGTATTGCTTTATATATCACTCTAGATGTGACATTGTCTATTCGTATGAAAATTTAATGTTGTTACAATAAAAAAATGTTTATTTATTAAGTCATCATTAATCAGAGATGAACTTATAGCAAGCGTTTGCAACTAAATACATTAATTTAAAAGCATGTACGATAATGTTTGACTGGATTGACGTTTCTTAACGTATCAAAGTTTAACTAATAGTTTTTCGCTTTAACTTTTTACTTAATTTAATAGCGCTGAGTAAAAGCAAGTTTCAAGCAAATTAAAAAGCTCTAGCGGAAACATTAGTCTGTAATATTGTTAAAATTATTCCGTCGATGAAACTATTATAGACATTATTCTAATCAATATTAGAAACAATTTTATCATTATAAAAACCGCGTTTTCTAATGATTTGAAACACGTTACTGCAATTAATTGGCACTCTATTTTTAATAAAAAAAATACCTAGTTGTAACGTCCTTTCTTAGAAAGAAAAACTTGTCCCATCGGTATTTTGGCTAAAAGAAAGAGATTTTTATATTTATTTTGAACATTCTGTGGAAGAACATTTTTGGAAATATTTTAATATCGGATGTGGTTGAACGAAGTGATTTTTTAGCATATTTTATTTAACCTGCTAATGAATGAAACCAATATGATAGTGACCTCGTACAGTAACCAGACTTGTTGTCCATTTCTAATGAGACGCTTATTAGCAGGGCAGAGTGCAAAACTTGAAGTTTTTTTCATTTACATACATATATTCATTTAAAAATGTCCCCAGCGCTTTCAATGTTGTTCTACAGAAATCAAAGTCCGACACTGTCCTAGTCGTTGTTTCAGAACCATCTCGTCCATGCAATCAAGCGTCGTTATTTATCGATGCGGTGCATACAAGAAAGGCCGAACCGCCGGTTTTTTGAGCTCCGCGGAATACGTTCGGCGTGCAGGGAATAAGCGCTGGCGCAAAAATTCTTATTGTTCACTCGATAGAAGAAGTCCCCGCGAGAGAGGGAGGGAGAAAAAGAGATAAGCTGCATCGGAGAATCAGCGTCCCCTTTCCCGTTCTCGTATCCCGCGCGGCGAAGAAGCCAGCCCTTAAGTATCGAATGCGAGGCCACCTCGCGATTCGAATCACGTGGTGTATTTATATATACACTCGTATAGGGACCGTGCACGGGCACACCGGCATGCCGGAGCCGCGGCCGCTGACCATTAAAGTCCCGGCGAGCCGCGAGCGTCTCTCCGCTGCCTGGCCCCGGGAGATGCTGATACGCTTCCCTCGGTCCGATCTCCCACAATGGAATTGCAAATACTGCTACACTCGCGGCGGACGCGGCCAGGAATTCGCCAGATTTATGGGTTTTTCGCCACTGCCGCGGAGCCACAGTCTCGGACGAACGCCGCGGGATTCGTAGGACCAGCGGTGTCTACATACGGAGAGAAAGGTTATAGTCAAAATTACTATATTCCGTAGGAACAGTGCGACTTAATCCAGCTATGACGATTTTTAGTATAAAACATACTTAAAGTTCCTATGTACATAGCCATTTCTACTATACACCGAGAGAAAAAACTTATTAAAGATTGTGATTAGAGAAATTTTAGTATGAAAAATAGTAATTTATAATAAACAAAATAGCAATTTTTATTATTAAAATAGTAATCTTTACAATTTCCGTAATAAAAATTACTTATTTTTCATACAAAAAATTCTCGCTGCTAGGACTGTTAGTCCTTTCTTAACTACAATAGCAATTTTTATTAAGTTTTTTTTCTCTTAGTGAATAAATAGCAATTTTTGCTATGTACGTAGGAATTTTTAGTACGTTTTACAGTAAAAATCGTCATAGGTCGAGTATGTCCCGTTGTTCCTACGGAATATAGTAATTATTACTATAACATTTCTCTCCGTGCACCGATAGAAAATGCCTCTCCAATATCCTGACATTGTTTGTTTAGTGATTCTTCAACTGTTTTATAAGTAACCGGTACATCTATAAAAAAAAAGATTCTAAAAATAATTACTGTCCATTCAAAAACGTAATCACAGTCGAGACACTCAATAAAAATTATCAAACTTTGCAATAAAATTTGCTGTAAATGTTGCAAACTTTTTCTGGCATTGTTGGAAATAAACCTGCATAAAAATTGAACTCGTGCGATAATCATCTATTTTATGCACTATGGTCTTTTATACTTTTCTTTACGTAATTGCAACAAAAGAAAAATCTGTGATTACAGTTTTGGCGGCTATAGTCGTCCTTTAAAAATGGCTACCACGACTAAAAAAGAAAGACGCTCCGTCTAAAAAGCGTGTCAGTTGGTAAGCAGAAGCTACTTTCGAAAAGAAAAAATACACAGCAACTGCCTTTTCTGAAGGCAGCATCATCATTCTTTATTCACAATTTTAGCGTTCTGTTAGCGGGTTGTCTTAGCTCACGCAAAACAGCTAACGCGCGAATTTTATTTTTTCTGCGTAATTGTAGTGCTCATAAAATGGCAAATTAAAGTAAGTCCTTTTTTTTTTCATTTCAAAGGTGCTCTTTTCTTTTTTCTAAGTTTGAGCGTTGATGTCAGTCCACCTCGGTGTACACGCGAGCATTCCTCGCGCAGAAAAGGCCCGAGCTCTAATGCGAAAATAACACGGGACTTTCTTTGCGCGCAAATTGACTTAATAATCGGCGAAGGTTTACGCGCGGCAAATCTAACGCTCTCCAGGTAAAATCCTAATCGAGCCTCGGCGGTCTCGGCTCTCGGCGAAGGTGAGAATTCGCCGGCAAGGCCGACGCCGGTCGTCGCTCACTCGCTCGTTCGCTCGCGCAGCGGCTCATGTGATGGCGTGTAATGCGTTACACAGGTATTACGGGTATTATCCGTATTACACGTATTACGAGTATTATAACGAATGTAGCCGCGACCTCGAGAACGAAGTAGAGGCGATAAAGCCGGCCTCTCGCCATCCTTCGCCTCCTTACGATCTCCCTCTTTCTCCTCGTCCTCTTCCCTTTTCAGCTCCGATGCGCTTTTTAACTTCGCGCGCCTTTGCTTCACCTCCGACTTTTTTACTCTCTTCCTTCCGAAATATTTCGATGCCCCGTGGAACATCAACCGGCGCGCTCGTTTGATTTAAGATAATCCTTATCTCGGGCATACTCGTTTTCGCTGCTTCATTCGTCCTTTTTTTTGTGCCGTGCTCCTCCAGTTTCTTCGACTCTTTGTATACGGGCACCCGACAAGCGTCGTTTTTTTTTTTTAACTCTTCTTGGCTTAACTGAAATAAATTAGACTTTGCGACGGGTTTTCGTTATCTGTGTCGCAACACAAATCTTTTTCTAAATTTAGATGGGCTTTATATTGCATTTATTAAGCCTTGCCTGAATTGGATTTACAAGTAATTGTTAATCTGCTTTTTGTTTTACGCTGTCTCGTTTCTTGCGCAGATACAATTAATACGTTACGCGACACTTCTTTATCGTCCGATATGAATTACAATGTGTATCGGCTTTACGTAAGAAATTTGTATGATTTATTCTCGGTGATTCATCCGCTCCTGCATTATGTAACACTTTTTATCGCGAGAAAAGAAATGTAAGCAAAAATCGCACACGATGAATGAAGTCTTCTCTCACATTTGACATCATTCCTATACATTTTTCATAAAAGTCCTTACGCATGGAAACGCCATATTGATGCGCCTACCGATAGGACGGAGGTTCCAATGTAAAGGCACGAGAATCATGGGAAATCTGCGGATGCCTGTCTATATAGAAAATTGCATAAACGACGAGCCTAGAATAAAGACCGAGCGGCTTAATGAATAATGCGCGCGTACGACGAAGTGTTCTCAAAATTGTGCTTCTCCTCCGAGTCGAGCGTCTGATTTATTATCTTCCTATTAGCGGCTAGCCGGGTGGATGCAATAAATT
The DNA here is from genome assembly GCA_018906775.1 of Sycophila sp. Sp_5. Classification (NCBI taxonomy): domain Eukaryota; kingdom Metazoa; phylum Arthropoda; class Insecta; order Hymenoptera; family Eurytomidae; genus Sycophila; species Sycophila sp. Sp_5. The sequence continues at coordinate 52,343 of JACCID010000441.1, forward strand.
TGCCAAAACGCACTCTGAAAGGTGCATCAAACCCGCAACACAAAAAAGAAGAGACGAGCGTTTGACGAGCTGTATCGATGCCTCGTAATCTAATAATTTCAATGATCGGATAACGAGATGCAGCAGCGCGGGCCGTTTTTTTCCACGCCAGCGGCATCTTGAAACGCGAGGAGCCGGTTCCTCGGCAATTAACGGGCGATCAGGTCCGATGCCGATCTCCGCTTGACTGGACGCGGGGCATATCTCGAAGCGTCATCTCGCCGTCGCTAATCGAAGGATCGGCCGTATAAAAGTGGCCGGCCGTCGCGGGGACAGTCGGAAGCGCGACCCGCTGCATGCTTGCTGTTCCAAATGAGTGACGTCACGGCCGATCGATCGGCGCGCGCTTTGCATAAAAAAAGGCCCGGGAGAGCGGAGGCGCGCGCAGCCGCGGCGTTTTAAAAAAGTGGGAAGGGGGAGGCTCCGCTCTTCCCGGGGCCGTCGAAAACGCGCGCGAGCATGAAGGATCGATGCGGAAGGCCAGCAAAAAGGAGGCGAGCGCCGTGTGGCTTTGCTCTCGCGCCAATTTGCCCAGACGAGTGCCTTCGAAAAAAAGCTTTACTATGTAAGCTTGGCGCGCGTTAAATGGAGTTATCCTGTACTGTCGCTGCTCATTTACATGATTTTATTTACTTGGTCGTGCGTCGAGAAAAAGCGTCTTGAGCTTGCAGAACGAGACCCTGGCGCGCTGCGTTCGTTCGCAGATAAATACTACGCCGGGAGAAATTTTGTAGTAAAATTTAGTAGGACTCTAGAAAAAGTTACTTATAGTAAACGGATCACGGACCCGCCAAACTAGCAAAATTAGCATATGTATATTAAAAATTGCTATACTGGTTAGCAAAAGTTGCTAGAATTCTAGTAAAAATTACTCCAACTCTAGCAACTTTTGCTAGCCTGTATAGAAATTTTTAATACATATATATATGCTAATTTCCCTCGTTTGGCGAGTCTCCGCTTCGTTTAATATAAATATTGTAATTTTTGCTAGATTTCTATTAAATTTTACTACGAAATTTCTCTCCGTGCATTTATTACCGCTAGGAGAAATAGAGAATAACATTTGGAAGAAAATAATTAGAAAAATTGCTACTTTTTTTTGTATTGGAATATCGTAATATATTTTTATTATAAAAACTGGAAGTAGCAAAGTGTTTTCTTGGACTTGTAAATAATTTCTTTTTTTTTATCTCTTCGTAAGAATTGACATTAACTCTCCACAAATTCATCGAAAACGTCAAGTACACACTAAGACGTCTGACATTCCATTCTTATTTTAGAGCGATACAAGAATTAAGTAATTCATGGTGTTAGATTTGAAATTTGCTCTATAGTAGATAGAAATAATTACTTTACACGAATCACCGATAATTTTTACTACTATATTTCTCGCGGTGCATGTCAGCGCAAGGCCGAGGCTATGTAAAATGAATTCAATTTTTTTTTTTGGGATTCGAAAATAGAAGTCGATTTGTCAGAGGGTCCAAGGCGAGCGATTGATCTCTGAAATTCAAATCCAAGAGACCGTAGACTCGTGCGAGTTGAATAACGAAGCCCAAACCTTCACTTTCTACGTGAGGCGAAAGAAAACGTAGGTCTTCCTCTTCCTCGCCAGGTGCACAAATAACAAACGCCGGTGACTATCGAAATCGTTGGGTACATTAAACGACTAAAATCAACGACGCCACGTGGAATACATTTGCGCGGAATTCAGCGTCAGAACCTCCTAAACTCGATCTAATTCGCCCACGTACGTAATTTGCCGGCAATCGATTTCTCCGTTAAGACGTCGTTTTCGTGTGTACGCGCGTCGCAGCGATTAACACTGCCGGGTTAATTGAGCGGCGCGCGTATCCCTTCGACGTATGCGTCTTGGCAAAAAAATTAAAAGAAATAAAAACGAGGAGACTCGCCTCGATAATTAAGCGCGCATATATACCCGCGCGTCTAGATTTGCTAAGCCGCGCGCGAGGCCGAAAAATAAAGGAGTTGCGCGAGTACCGATGGGACGCGAGAGATAGGCGTAAAAACATTTTCAATTGAATGCGTTACTTAGTTCGATAGGCGACGCAGTAAAAGTATCTTTTTGCAACGGGGACTCGAAAATATACGGTGTACCTTTTAACGATTCGTTGCGTGATGCGTCTGACGTCATAATCAGTGGAATCCATGACTCGTAGGCTGTGGATTTTCATTTTAAACATTTCTTTTTTAATTTTTATTATCGGCGGACTCTTGTAATTTTTTTTCAAAGAATAACGTGTACTGGCTGGTTCCTTGAATAATTGATAACAATAGAATATGCCAACACACTCACTGTAATGAAATGTTTATTGATCCATAACTGCATGGTTTATCTAAAGTGATTATCTCACGCGATCGAAAAGTGGATCAACCGTCTATTAGTAATGTAAATTTATTCATTACTTAAACTATTACTACATTTTAGAAATGCCGAGCATCCAGCGAAGTCTCAGGGTATATATTTGCAATGCGCGTTATCGAAAATAAATAAACTGTATTAATAATTGGATCAAAATAAATTAATCAAAGCGATATTATTTTAATCGGAAGTAATAAAGATTAAAGTAACACGCGGCATTCCAGTTTATTGCCACTGCGCTATTTTATAAAAATGTAATTGAATTTTACCGATTAATTACGTATCGCCATATGAATATTCATCGGATTGGAGCATTTATTAAAATTCTATAAATCTTACAGACTTATATATTCTTTTCTTCAAAATCTAGCTTAAATTCGTTTTGTTATCTTCGGTAAAACTCCGAGGATAAAATTTATCGTCTCCTCTGACATTTTACTGCTTTCCATGATATAAAAAGCACTTTACGCATCATCGTAAAGTAACAGTCTCAAGGTGGCATAATTTCCATTTTTTAGGACATCGACGTAGCAGCGCCCATGGCTCATATCAATTCTTTAAAATACCACGACCTTTTTAACGCTACATACAGTAATTTTTGCAAGAAGTTTAGAAAAATTTGCCTGATTAGATTAGAATACTCAGTTCAGTAAATACCTACATCGAAATAGACATTTGGTAATTTTAAGTAAACATTTACTGATCGCTAGTGTTTTTTAAACATTTGAACCGACTAATTGTTTTTTTGAAATTTCTAAATTTATGTAGAGTGAAATAATCTGATTCAGATTTAACCTCTTCCAACCAACGCGAATTTCTAAAAATTGTATTTTTTAAACTAATATTAATATTGTATTAGAATGACGATCTCGATAAGATCCTAAATTAATATTTAAATATTTATTAAAAGAGAATCTTTTTAACTCTTAAAGAATCTTAAATTCGGACATAATAGAGATGAATCTTTGTATATCGTCCTATTTAATACCGAGAGAAGTCGATAGTCGATAGCCGATGTCAGAGCGGAAACGCACCCACGGCCCCTCGCGGGGACATGTAGATGATGTATCTAGGCGAATTAGCCCATTGCGCTCGTCTCCTCATCAATAATCCCCTATCAACCTCCCTATATAAGCTATCAGTCTGAGAAATCTGCTTAACTCCATAGGGCAGACATCCCTTGGTTCAAGAATCCACTACTCTCTAAATTCCGTCCAGTGAAAAACCACTGATTTCCAGTGCATATTCACTAATTCGTCAAGCTATAACTCGGTCACTGGAAATCAGTGAAAAAAATCACTGGAAATTCAGTGAAAAAAATCCACTGAAAAGGCAGATGAAATTCACTCAGAATTAGTGAATTAACTCTCTAAATCAGAATATATAAAATTTCACATTTTTTTACAAAATTAAAAATAAAATTCATAAAAGAAAAATGTGTACTTCTATCTGGACTCGAACTCACGAACTTCTGCTTGCTAGACTACCGTTTAGACAACTGAACTATTTATTTGCTGCTGTTAAGTGACTAAATTCCAAATATAACAAAATTTTGAAGGTTATTTAACAAAAACAATATTGGCAATATATTAGTACTAGAACGTATCAATATATTGCCAAGATATTTCCCATAGGAATCATTTTTACGCGAGTTTTCACACAAAACGTAGTGAAATGTGTATTTACTATTTGTCCCAACAATCTGAAATACAATTTTCTTAGTGAAGTACGCTATTGACATTTGACAATAGTGGTTTTCACATTTATTTTAGAGAAGTACATAATTGTCATTCACCAACATTTTTTTCACATTTTTTCAGTGAAAACTGTTTCACTGAAAAAATTAGTGAAAAATTCGCTGATGTTTCAGTGAAAACTGGTTTACTGAAAAAATTAGTGAATATTAGCTGATGTTTTAGTAACAATTTTTGCACTGGCAAAATCAGTGAAAATTTCACTGGAAGGAATTTAGAGAGTACTCATACACTTCACGTCTTCCGCCCATCAGCCTAGGGCAAGGGCATAGTAGGTGCATGGGAGTTTTCTCTTCTTCCCCACAGAGTCCGCAGATGGTCTCAGTGCCTTTTCCTATCCTCTTTCTAAAGTGCAACAGATCGCAGTGACCCGTCAGCCACTCTGCTGCCTTCCAAATGTCTTTTTTGGGGAGATATATTATCTCACCCACTCACCTTGCCGGGACAGATTCTGCGATGAATGCTTTGGTGTGCCTGCAATCCTGGCACCCTTTCCATTTGCTGATCTGCTCCTTTCTAATCTAGGCTTGAATTCTGCTATCCAGATCACAGCCTGGTAGAGCCATCTCCACGGCGATTCCCCTGACCCCCGCCGCTCCCCTTTTAGCTAGTCTGTCGGCCTTCTCATTTCCTCGAATGCCTCCATGCCCAGCTACCCATTTCAACTTGACAGCGCATCTCTTCGCCAGATTGTTGAGTGATGCCCTACACGCCAGAACCTTATATAAGGATATTGTCACTTTTCTGAGAGCCGCGATGGCGGCTCTGCTGTCCGAGTATATGGCAACCTTCCGGTTTGTCCTCGCCTCATCGAGCATAGCCTCCACGCAGATCCTGATAGCCCTCACTTCGTGTGTGTATGTGATGTGTATCGTGTGGCCCCACCTGACCTCCACGAGGATTGTTCCTTAGTCGCCTCGTCAGCCTCAGTCACATGCTCAGCTCGACAAGCAGGGACCGAGCACCCCTTGTCCGGGGGAAACGCCCTAAAAGTACTGCCTCCGGGCGTGTCCCTCCCCCCAACCATACACCATATAGTCTCCTCATCCACATGAAGAGCCCTTTTTACGGGGATTCCTACCCATGCACTGAAGAGCCCTTTTTACGGGTATTCGGACATTCACATGAAGAGCCCTTTTTATGTGGTTTCCGTCCCATTCATACACATCCATACCAGTTACCAATCACATGAACAGCCCTTTTTACGGGGATTCTGTCCCTTACTCCAATCTTTCAGACGGTGCAAGGGTAAGTGACCCAATGGTCTGACGAGGCTCAAGCCCTTCCACCATCGTCAAGGTCTCACAACCCACAGGCGGAGTACACTGAGAGAAAAAATTAAATAAAAATTATTATTATGATTAGGAAAGGAGTGACAGCCTTGAGAAGTGAAAAATTTTAGTATTTATACTGAGAGAAAAAACTTAATAAAAATTACTGATATTATTAGGAAAGGAGTGACAGTCTTGAGAAGCAAGAAATTTTAGCATTAAAAATAACAATTTTTATCACTCAAAATAGTAATTTTTAGTATTAAAATAGTAATTTTTAAAATTTTTGATACTAAAAATTACTATTTTGCATATACAAAATTCTTGCTTGTTAAGGCTACCACTCCTTTCTTAGCTAAAGTAGTAATTTTTATTACATTTTTTCTCTCAGTGTAGTCTGAATTATTTTTACGCGGCTTTTGAAAATTCTAATTGGCGCCGGCGAAATTGATCGGGAAGCGCTCGGTGAGCGGGCGTCGCCTTGCCAATTACGCACGAGCCGTGCGAAGTTTCACCTCTCCGTGGGCCGCCGGCGGAAGCCGCGATTCGGTCCCTGGCCTCGCCCTCGCCCGTGGCGTCGTCGGCAAACACTCGGCCGCCGGCACGTTTCGCAAACGAGCGCGGGGCTTCTCGCGGTGCTGTGTGCCCAGGTGCTCCCGAGTCCCGCGAAAGACCCGAGTACCTGCCGCGCAAACGAATGATCCGCGAGTTGCCTTGCTCTTTGAGTTTGCTTCCGGTACCACGTCAACTTTAGATTTCCGCGTTCCCTCGTCGAGCTTCTCGTTGTCTGGGGATCGAATCTTTGGCTTACTTAACGAATTCAACGTGAACTTCAGCTTTAAAGGGCTATGACACTCAAATTCCGAGAGGCTGATTTCCTTATATGGTCTCTAAATTTAAAAATGTGAAGTTCACTTGGAAAATGCGAATAGTGATATATATTTTGTGAAAAATCGTTCGCTCATTTTCCAAGCGAATTTCACATTTTCAGGGTTACACAGTGTGAGGAAGTCAATGTCTTCGCTTTTACGTGACGTGCGATTTATTTGATCTACAAACAGATTTTATTTGTTTAAAGCAGAGTAAATAAATTTAGTAATTAATAGTCAATATTCCTCTGTATCATTTTTTTTTTATCAATTACTGATGTTGAAAGATTAAATTTTTTGTACTAATGACAAAACCCTTTGTTTACGAAAATATTTCTTGCAAATTATTGCCAAATAAGCAATAATTCTTAACAAAAAAATTACAGTTGTACCGTGGCCATCGTTTTTTTTATAGACATTCTTTTTTACAAAAATTTCATTACTTCAGTAATTTCCAATTTGTGTTTACTGATATTTTTAGTGTCATCATTTACATTTTTAGCAACGCCCTCGGAAGGTTTTTTTTTTAAATAAACTTTGTTATAATAACAGCGTTAACTGCAGTTTACTATGTCTCCCTCTTTATACACAAAATTTAGTTTTATTCTATAATAAGACACTCTTAATAATTAATAATAATAAATTGAATATTATAATTGAAATAACTAACACTTTTAATTGCCTGGTTTCCTGAATATTTTAATGAAACAAACCTTAAGCTTTAACAATTTCTAATTATAATCTAAATTACATTTCAATTTTAAGTGAGTTTATAAAAAGTAATGTAGATTTAATATCATAAATTAAAAATTTTCATTTTCATCTACTCCGAGGCACTATTAATCTCAATATTTCTACTATTGAATAGCTCTGTTCTGCAACGCGCTTGAATCCACGTCGGAGAAATAACATAGTTCAAGTGAAGGATGAGATAACGTAATAGGAAAGATCGGGTAACAAAATAGATAGGATACTCCGGCGTAAAACTAAGGATCGGATGTTTCCAGCCTGAAAGGATAAGATTTCCACGTGTCTCTGCTTGTAATTTTATTAACCAATTGTTCTCGACGATCTCCATTACTTTTTTACCAACAAACTACACGGAGAGAATGATCCTATAAAAGTTAACTTAAAAGTAGCGCTAAAAATTAGCTACCAGATGCAAAACAAATTGTCGAATTTCTAATTGAAATTTAAATTTTCATAGATAATGACTATCCATTTACGTGTAATTTTTAATAAAGTTTCTATAAATATAACTAAACACATAAATTATTAATCAGCTTAATCTTTTCTCTTAAAAAAGTGATGACCGGATATTGTGAAGCCTCGAAAACGTAATCTTGATTGGTTCGTACGTATATTCCGGAATGACGTTGAAATTAAAAATTTCTAAACTCAAAAATGAACCCGAAATAAACAGTAAAGAAAGGAAATTTAGCGCACTTAATTTGGCTCGTGTCTTAAAAAAGTAATGGTTTTTGTTTTGAAACATTTAAATAATTCATGAATGTAATTGGTCGAAAAATTTAGGAACGCATTTTCTTTTAACGCTAAAGTTCTTTGACGGGTATATGAATAAGACCTCGCCAGTTGAGTTGTTTATGATAATTTTTATTTTTGGAATAATATTCTGGCGGTACAGGTGACGTACTCGACACGACTCCGTAAAACGTACTGAGCTTGGGTTCGTTTGTCGCCCTTATACAGGGTGATTCATTTTAATTGCCGCAGGCATATATCTCGAAAAGTACGGGAGATGGAAAAAAACGTTAAATGTAAAAGTTGTAGGGTTCCCATTTTTTAAATAGGAACACCAACTTTTGACCTCGGAAATTAAAAGAGCGGAAAATTTTACATTCAAACATGATGTTATGTCATGGGGTCCAGTTGACCTCTGCAGTCGCATAAAGGTCAAATCAAGCTGTCTACACAATTCGTAGGCCAATATCTTGAAAAAAGCAAGGTTGAGAAAAACTTTAAATACCAATTTCCCCCTCTGAACCCTACAACTTTTACATTTAACGTTTTTTTCCATCTCCCGTACTTTTCGAGATATTTGCCTGGGGCAATTAAAATGAATCACCCTGTATATTAGGCTGTGCTTGTTTTGTCGATTGTGAGAGGGGGGCTCGCAAAGGAAAGGTAATTATGGCCTCTTGCAAGTTTGTCTGAGTTTTGGGTTATGGAGGCGGTGCTGTTGGGGAAACCTGGGGGTCCAGATGTCTAGACGTTATAAACTTCTGGTGATGTTGTGCAGGTATTTATGCATTAAATATTTTTCTTATTTATAACAATTACTGTATTGATTTATTATGACGCCACAGTTCAATTTGTTGCGTTAATGTGTCTGTCCCTGCAGCACGCCAACCGTATATACACGCAAGCCAGCCTTACCACCGCGTTTACTTCACGCGCCGCCGCCGCTAGGTGGCGAATGCCTAGCAGCGCGCAACCCTCTATCGAAAGAGGAGCCTACGTAGCATATAAGGAGGCGCAAGAAAAGGCCAGACAACCGCTAGCCGCCTCTGCCCTCCAGTGAAATACACTGAAAGGGTCAAGAATAAAGCTTTTTAGCAGTTGATCGAAAGCTCTTGCTTACTAGGTTTTATAAATTGATGACATATTGTTTAATAATTTAAAAACACATATACAAGAACATGGTCTATCAATAACTTCCACGTGCGCGTCTTTGTAGTATCCGACTTTATGTTTTTATCGACATAATATAAAAACTCGCAAAAAGTGTGGAACAAGGCAACCGCATCTCCACAACTAGATCGCATTCGCCAAATCTTCTGCTTTGATGAATTAGAAGCGTCATCTAGAACTTTTGCACGTGGTTTTACAAAAAGTTGCAGTGGTTCCTTGATTCCAAATTTAAAGTAGCGTTTTCGTTCTTGGTCTGTAGTAAATTCTTATCTACATCGGGAGATTCGAGCCCTTTTAACTTTGGAAATTTCAGCGTAGTCACGCTGACGGTTCTGCGGTTGTTATATTTAATCGCTTTTTTGAAACAAGGTTCGCGATTCTCTCGCGCATTTGCTCAATATCTGAAGTTGAAAACCGAGCTGACAATTCCTTTAGCGGTAGCGTAAAATCCTGCAAAGGATCCTGCAAAAGTAAATTTCTTTAAGCTAACAACTAAAAAATAAAGTTTTCTTAATTTTTATTGATCAACGGCTAGTAAAATTTAAAATTCGCATTTTATTTATTCCATTTAAAATAGTAAAAATCAATTAAAATCTAATAAAAATCGCCAGAAAAGAAAGGCATCTACACAGTTGAAAATCCGTTCAATTCTAAACACTATTTTTGTATTGTATTTGTTTTGATAACATAATTTTTGTGTATAAATCATTAAATTACACAAAAATTTTGTTTAATTTTGACTGCTCCAGTAAACTACACAAATAATTAGTAGAAATTCATTTTAACACAATAAATACACTAAATTGTGTACTATATCGCCAGAAAGTACACAAATGTTTTGTTAACTTACTATGCTTTCTTGTATGAATTACAAAATGTGTAAAATATTCAAACGTACACTCCCCTTCACATGCTTTTGCCACGCTTCGGCAAAAATCTGGGAAGAAAGAAAGTTTTATATTATTGCGAAAAATGATCGCAGCTTCAAAATTCCGACGACATTCTTTTCTGTGAAGCAAAAGCTTTAGAAAAATACATTTACATATGAAAAAAAAATTTTAATTTCCTCCTTTTATGAACATTTAAAAGCTAATAAAAAAGTCAAAAATTTTAACCCTCATAAAACTCCGTATAGTTTTTAAACCGATTATCGCATCTCAAAAATCTCAACGGTATTTGAAAGCTTATGTTTTCAGCTTGAAAACGCGGTGTCGTACAAATTTATACAATAATTTTTAACGGAGTTATTATCATACTAGTAAAAAATTGATCGCTTTCTTGTGTATGTATCTGAAGTTTGTAACGTTATCGATAACGAAATATATATTTTTTTTAAAATCGCGTTCAGACGCTAATTTTTTTTCTAAACGACTTCTTCTGGTCCCAAATGATTATAAAAAAATTATGAAGCGAATCAAAAGACATAATCATCCCCTAATGGGGGGATGAAATTTTCGAAAAAATACACCTCCCGCCCTAATGGTGTTCAGACACTATTTTTTTTTCTAAACTACTTCTTCTGGTCCCTAATGATTAAAAAAAAATTATGAAGCGAATCAAAAGACATATTCATCCCTTAATCGGGGGATGAAATTTTCAAACGATTACAACTCCCGTGCAAATGGTGTTCAGACGCTAATTTTTTTTCTGAACTACTTCTTTTGGTCCCAAATGATTACAAAAAAATTATAAAGCGATACAGGGATGGAGCGTCAGCAACCAACCATCCCTGTCAGACCATAGGACCATAAATTTTAGGATAGAAATAAAAAAACCTAAAGTGGAACAAAGAAGAAACCCCAAAATACAAATTGGGCAGCATATAAGGAGGAACTAGGCGAGAGACTGGCCGGCCTTAAAGGACAATATGGTTCAAACCTAAGCCTGGAATGGACATTAGAACAAATCCAAACGGCGATGGTGAGAGCCTATGAAAACAACTGTCCCTTAAAACCCAGAGGGAGCAAAAACAGCACACCTTGGTGGAACGGAAACCTGGAAAAGCTGAGGAAACAGGCAAGAAAACTGTTTAACAAAGCAAAGAAATTAAACGACCAGGAAGGATGGAAAGCGTATAAAAATACTCTAAATACATTCAAAAAGGAAGTTAAGGCAGCTAAAACCGAAAGTTGGAGGAACTACTGCTCGGGCATGGAAAACCTAGCAGACACAGCTAAATTAGCTAGGCTCCTTACCAAGGACAACGACTGTCGATTACAATGTCTAAAAGACGCGGCAGGAAACTACACTGATACAGAGGAGGACACTTTGGAACTCCTACTCAGAGCATGCTATCCTGATTTTAACAGGACAGAGGAGGAGGCGTCGCACACGCTGGAATGGTGTGAAGGACCCACAGATTGGAAGCTTGCAGCCAAAGTTATATCTAAGGAAAAGGTTGAATGGGCAATTAATTCCTTTGAATCATACAAAACACCGGGCCCGGATGGCATCTTTCCGAAGATGCTACAGGAACGAGTTGAACACATCTTAAACCTAATCACGGGACTACTCAGAGGATGTATTGCCACAGGATATGTTCCTGAAAAATGGAAAGAAACACGGGTGGCGTTTATCCCAAAACCCGGAAAAAAAGACTACTCCACAGTAAAGGACTTCCGACCAATAAGTCTAACGTCCTTTCTACTGAAAACTTTGGAGAGATTGGTGGACTACTACATAAGGAATGAAATCCTGAGTGAAAATCCACTACATGCAGGGCAGCATGCGTACACCGTAGGCAAATCTACGGAAACAGCATTACACTCGGTGGTCACTTACATCGAGAAGGCCTTTAATACGAAGGAAACAGTAATTGGAGCCTTCATAGATATTGAGGGAGCCTTTAATTGCACCACAAGAGACACCATTCGCAGAGCACTGGAAGAGCACGGAATCCCAAAAACCATCGTCAGATGGGTGATGAGGATGCTGACTAACAGGAGCATATACAGTGAATGGAGGGGTAAAAAAGTAAAAGGAAAAATCAACGATGGATGCCCACAAGGGGGAGTACTCTCACCCCTACTGTGGCTACTAGTGGTTGACGGATTACTGTGTATGCTAAGCAAAGAAAGGATTTTTGCAATTGGCTATGCAGATGATTTCGCCATAATGGTGAAAGGTAAATTTGAAGAAATTCTTCCAGACCTCATCCAAAGGATACTGGAGAAAGTAAAGCAATGGTGTCAGGGGATATCCTTAGGGATAAATCCAAACAAAACGGAAATAGTCCCTTTCACCAGGAAATATAAAAGTAAAATAAATAAGGAAGTAACCTTCTACGGGAAGAAAATACCGTACGCAGAGGGAGTAAGATACCTAGGGATCTACCTAGATAAGAAATTACACTGGAACCAACATCTGAGTTCACAGTGCAAGAAAGTACTAAACATTTTCATGCAATGTAGGTCGGCGATTGGGACAGGATGGGGGCTTTGAACCCAAAAAGTCTTGTGGTTGTACGAGGCAATACTGAAACCAAAACTGACCTATGCTGCAGTGATATGGTGGGAAGCAATCCGTAAAAGAACCTCAATCAAAAGTCTGGACCACATACAGGCGGTGGCATTGAGGGGGGCATACGGATTGAGAAGAAGTACACCCACAGCTGCAATCAGAATGTTGCTGGACATAAATGGCCTAGACCTTCATATCAAGGAGGTGGGGCCAGGACAGCGTACAGAATGATATGCAGTGGTGAGTGGAAAGACAACGGGATGGGACACATGACCATCCAAAAAGAAATTTTAACAGATGAGATCTTTTGGTCCTCACAGGATCAAACGAAGAGACATATCAGCTTCGGGAAACGTTTCAAAACAAGAATACCGAACAGAGAAGAATGGAAAGAAAACCAGTTCCTGGGACATGGAGAAATATGGTTTACAGATGGATCCAAGTCAGAGAAAGGAACTGGTTTCGGCATTTGTGGACCAGGCGGGGAAAACAACTATAACTGCAGGCTCAAAAGCTTTAACACAGTCCTTCAGGCAGAAATCGCTGCAATAAGAGCATGTGCAGATAATCTAGTGAGGAGGGATGTAAAGGGCAGATTTTACAAATCTGTACCGACAGCCAGGCCTCCATAATGGCCCTGGAAAACCCACTCACCAAATCAATATTAGTCAGGGAAACGAGAGACACTCTCGATAAACTGACTAAGACAAACAAGGTTATCATCAACTGGATACACAGGCCACTCAGGTTACAAAGGTAACGAGAAGGCAGATAACCTTGCAAGACTAGGTGCGTGCTATGGTAATCAACCAGAATGGGAGATAGGAGTACCATACCAGGAGGGTTGTAATACCATAAGAACCATAATAAAGAAGGAACGATGGGAAGCCTGGGAGAACTCTGAAGGTTATAGGTGGATCAAGGAGCTACTTGGAAAGCATATTACTGGATGGATCTCAAAGAGCAGGAACCCTAGACAAACAGGGGGGCCGAACCCTTATAGGCCTATTAACAGGACATTGTAACCTCCGTTGTTATACGCACAAACAAGGGAACGAGTAACCTTTGTAGGTGGTTGCCAAGAAGAGGAAAAAACCCCAAACATTTCTTCTGCGAGTGCCCTAACCTCACAGGAGCTCGCGTGAAATGGCTCGGAACAGGTGTTTTGGACTCGGAGCAATTCAGCAAAATGGGGACAAACAACCTAATGGCTTACCTCCAAAGCCTTAGGGATGAACCACTTTGCTGAGGAATAGCCAGGGGGATAGGGATACAATGGCGAAAGCTAAGTGTCCCTGAGTTATACCCAGGCAATCTATATAATAATAATAATAATAATAATGTAAGGACACAAAAATTAATGTATAAAATACAATTTACGAACGCAATAACTACGGAATTTGGATTCAATAAGTACAATATTTTAAAATCTAATTTTAAAAACTTACAAAGCGTAAAATTTACGCAACTTTTACGAAC